>MQRK01244912.1:1360-19303 GCA_001938485.1 Girardia tigrina
CGCCCCACGTTTTTGGTTAGGTATAAAATTTCTCACATGTCTAGAAAAAAATTATTTTCCTCTTTTTAGTCCATATGAAAACGTGGTTTTTAAAACTTTTTTATTTATTATTATTTTCAACGGTAATATCAGATTCACGGTAAATAATTATTGCATGCATTAATCGATCGATTTAATTCACTAATATTTAGTCTCATAGATCTCAATTAAACATTAAAATTTCATATAATTTGTCAACAAAAAACATCTACTAGTTCAAACAGTTAAAAATGACAATCTATCAGAAACAGAATGTATTAATTTACTTTGAAAGACAGATATAATTATAAAATATGATTAATCAACGAGACCAAGATCATTTAAGAGATGATGTTTAACATTCACCGATTTCATCAGACTATCGTTCCGGGCCATGAGATTATTTTCAAAACAACTCGACCGGTTGTTTTTTTAAGACACAAAAGAGCATATGGGCAAAATAAGCGTTATTCACTTCGAATAGTATATTCCCCACATTTCAAATAAAATATTTTTTCATCTTATACATTTTGACATTATTTTCTATTTCCAAAAAAAGAATATCTTCCAGTACTTCATCAACTGTAACATAGTATAACAAATCTCCTTTCGATCAACTTCATTTGATTCTCATCCTGTTCATCCAAAATAAACCCCATTTCGAACGTCATGAGAGCCAAATCTTTTCATGAATGTTCTTACGTCTGCCAAATTTCTTACGAAATAAAAACCTTCGATTCCCAAAAACCGGACGCAAAAAGACACATAACCACATAAACACATCACACATCGCAAACAGGAACAGCTATTCAAAAACAGAAACTGATCAAATAAGACTCTGTACATGCACAAAAGAAAGATAACGTCAAAATCATTCTTGTCACACGGAATTTGGGTATCACAACAACAATCTTTAAATAAGATATTCGGAAGTAGTGTATCACAAGGACGATACAATGTTGAATATCTGATTTTGAAAATGGTGAACGACAAAGATTCTAGTATTCCATAGGGTTAGCAAGAGAATGTTTAGATATTTGGTAACTTTCTGAGGTTACGGACTACCAATATTTATCTCTCCGAGATTTGAAACAAATTACTAACATTAATCTTGGTGAGTTTAATGACATTCTAAGAGATAAGTTATAAATGCGATATTTTCGTCGCGTATTAGTTCCACATATTTGCACTAATGAAATAAAAAGGATGTGTAACTTGCGATGTTTGATCGCCTTTTTGATAATCATCTGAAATATAAATTTTATCAAGTAATTAACTTCTTGTCGAGTCTAAGTACTTATCTACTTATTGAGTACTGCAATTTCAAATGGTACTAATTATTGAAATTTAAAATTGATGGAAAGTTCGACTGCAAATTTTAAACTCTAAAAGCTACCCTTTAAATTCATTATTAATGTAAATTCCTACATGATCTCAGTTTGGTATAAAAAATATCATAATTTATATAATATTGGATATCTTTACTCTCTGCCAAAATGTAGTCTTTCAGTTGCATTGAAGAATTTAGAATTATCTTGTAGAATTGTTTATCGATAAATTGTTCATGTTTTTATTATATATAAAGTTATGTAGATAAGAAATATGTAAAAGATATTAAAATAATTACGAGAAATAAAATTAAAGATTTAAATTAATTAAATAAATAAAAAACCATAATAATTAAGATTTAAAAATTTAAAACATAATTCAGTTTTAAAAATCGAACAAAGATGTCTTTCTTCGGGTTGTTATTGTTGTTGTCGTTCTTGTCAATGAGTCAATAAAAGACTTCATTTAACCAATCACTTCAAAGAGTGTTCAATATCATTTAAGTTGGGATGGTTGACTTTGTTGCTTACAGCATCACTATATATTCGCTTTCACCTAAGGTAAATATACTTCCATTGTCTTGTACAATAGAAAACATAACTTCTTTTGTACAAAAATGCACTTTACTGAAATTACTGTTGTTTCCATTATCAAGGCTTTCTTTATTAAAGATAAATTATTTTATGACATATTTGACGATAATAAAATAAATATAGGAAATAATTAATGATGGAAATATCTTTAAATACTTTAACATAATCTCATAAATATCATATTAAATGTGTAGTTGAAGCTCATTCCGTCCGACGTAAGCTTATAGTCACAAACTACTAACGCGTACAGAAAACGTTCATTATTTATTGTTTGTGTCTAAAAAAATGTTCATTGTAATTAGTTTGGTCTAGTTTGAGTTGGTCGTTTGCAGGTATTGTTAATGCTACGTTTTGCTGCGACATTTGATAAAAAGACTTAACAAACATTAAATTTGATGTGCTTATCAAAACGTGAAAATTAAAATTCAAAATAACATTTCAGATAGCTTCTAAACCAATTTAGTTTATAAATAATATAATTTTAGTTACCACTTATGTACAGAGATGTTAATGAAAGTAACGTGTTCCTATGGAAAAAGATTTTTATATAAGAAATTATTATTTCTGTTATAAGGTTTGTCTGTTCGTTTGTCCATTTGTCCGTCTGCTCGTTTGTAACGGGTTGATTATGTAGAAAAAACAATTGGGAAATTTCAAAATTAAAGTTTTTATAATTACAAGTATAAATAAAATTACAATTATTTCAAAGATACAGTTAAAAGAATTGTATAAAATCATGTTTTGTATAGAGAATTTCCAAAACGCAAGAAAATATAACTTATATATATATATATATATATATATATATATATATATATATGTGTGTAATTAATTTTATTTTTTTTAAATGTTAATATATTTGTGTCTTGAATGTTTTCTTCATCGTTTCCTTCATAATCAATAATTATACATCGAGTATCATTTCTCAATCCAAAGAGTTCTCTTCTGAAAACCATATGGAAAATGTAAAAACCGGTAAGCAACATTAGACTTGATGATCTTACACTGTCATTGGGTTAGTAAGGAATTTTTGAACCGTAAACTGGTTGCACAATGTTAAAAGTACAAGACAAGATTCACCTTAGACTGACTCAACAGTCCTCTCACTCAAACCGAAACAAAGATAGAACCTTTATGTTCTGCTAAACAACCTTAATTTAAGTTAGTCAATCCCGATTTCAATATGTACGATTTCAATGGCATATTCAAAGCCTCTCTTAGTCTTTGATGACGACGTGATATTCTGGTAATTTATTTTGGACCTTACTGAATGTCCAGCGTTAATTACGTTTCTATCGTGAACAGGTAGTCCTTCTTTAAAACCAGTTTGGTGAACATAATTTCGGTACTACACGACGATACATCAGACTGTTATAAACGTCCTTTAACCTCAGGTATCAATATTATTGCTTGGCTTATCTAAAGTCTCGATGCAAATATCATTAAGGTGCAAAAAGCAAGGGGTAATTTAGATCATGTATTAATCCTTAAAAGTGAATCAGAATGCTATTGAGATTTGGCAAGGTGATCTAGATATTTCGAAGTCATTATCAGTTTGCACAAATTTTCAGTTGAATGAACTTTTCTCTTGGGACGTTTAAGTGTTGACGACATAGACTGAATATAAGCAGTTCAATCATGGCATCATATAAATCTTTCTTGACCTTGCTATTTACCATAACTGAAATTCAGAATGTTAAAGAAAAAGATAACTGAACGTTGACATACACCGAAGGAAGGTTGTAAAAGCGTATGCAAGTCAATTCTCGCTCATCATTATTTCCGATCAATTTGCCTCTAAAATTAATATTTTAAATAATGAATGAATTTTGAATAATAATTTAACAAATATCAAAGAAAATCTACAACAATTAAATCTTAACCCCTGCACCTAAAATTGTTATTCTGTTTTACAACTTGACGCATTTATTAAATGTATTTTAGTTTAATAGTTTTTCAGTATTCATCATCAAGTGATCATCATTTGGAAGGGTATATACCAAAATTAAAAATATATTTTACTGTATAACCGTATTATATATGATAATAATAACTTAAAATTTTAACGCCACTTAAAGTCAATTTGTAAGATGCAAACAGTATGTAGATGGATTCCTCACAAATTCTCTGAAACCAACAAAATCCAACACTCATCCATATATTGTATTCTGTAAAACAGATAGCTTTATTGTCCACTTCTAAATAGAATTATAATTGTTTATGATAAATTGGATCGTTACAATTATACAATGATCAAAAAATGTATGTTTATCTCCGGGATCCCTTGTCCTTTAAACCAAAAAGCTAACTTCATAGCCTAAAGATATAATTTTGTATCTAGTGGAATAAAAAACGTATAATCTACTGTGAGTAGTTGTTATCTAGTAAATTCATAGCTGCTAATATATATATATATATATATATATATATACCATTAATTACAAAACCAAACGACAGATTTTGCCATTACGTGGCCCAGATTACTTAACAAAAGTCGAGTGACCTTACAGTAAGTAATGGTAAGCTACATGCTGCGAAGAAGTCTCCTTCGGCTTGCCAGGTCACCCTCATCTACTTTATTTTCCTAATTTAACATCATTAGACTACTACCTATTTTCATCCATTTTTAGACTACCATTAGTATTATCGACGGGTAGTTTGAATCATGTTAGACCTATAAAAATGGATTGTTGCTGTGTTTTTATCAATAATACGAAAATAAATTATATTAATTATACATTTCTTGTTTTAAGAAACGCAACTTGTAATTTTAGTCAATTAAAACAAAAAGTACAATTTTTTTATTCATACTAAATTTGCATCTCTTAATTCACAAAAAGACAAGATTAAATCCATACGCAGGTAATTTAATTTGAATATACTTTAAAAATACTTTTTCAATCATTTTTTTTGCTTCAAGAAAGCAATTCTCTTTCACAGATTTTATAATTAAAATATTTGTGGTTTTTTATATCATAAATTTTTTTGACTTCTTTTCTTAAAGCATAGTTTAATTCTATTATTTTATTAAACTATAGTTACTATTTAGTTTACTAGACAATCAAAAATAAATCTGTTTTTTTAAAATGATACTTTCTGAGTCGATATTCTGTGTCCACAACTCGAACGAGTCCTGTGTAAGCATTTTGACAGTTATTGGGAGAGATTGTCATGTGAAGCATTGTTAATAAGGTCACGTTGCCCTAAAATCAATGTTCAATCGGCAGTCTCAACCAGCTTATTGAGAATTTTTGATTAGCATGATTTCATGCAATCGATTACATAATCATCATTTTTGTACTTATATACAGGTGAATTGATTATTAATTAGTGACCTGAAGATGATGGTAGATCCGTCGAAATATATTGTCTTAAAATATATTTTTAAATGTATGACTTTGGTTATTAATATTTATATGTCTAATATTATCATTTATACATAGTATAATTATGGATTCCAAATATTCTTATAAAAATTCTCTTGAAAGTCAATTTGTTTAAATATTCGAAAGGCTCAAAATTTGAATTATTAAATAAATTTTGTTGGAATTATTTCATTCTAATTGATTATGAAAACACCTTACAATAACGATAATAATAATTTCATTCACATAAATCTTTTTTCTTTTCCTTTTCCTCCTTCAAATTTCTCTTCTTAAGATTAAATTTTTTCTTTCCTTTTTTCTTTCAACTTTATCAGACAAATAAAATAAAAATGAAATTACAAGTAAAGATAATACAAATTACAAGATACAAATATGACATACATACATACATTTAAATGTTACATAATATTCAAGTAGGTACGCATGATATAAGTAAGAATATACCTCAAGAAAGAAGTAATAGTAAAAACAAGACAACAGTTGTGACACCAGATACTCAGACAAAATCAAGTGTGTGGAAAACTACATTACAGACGATCCGATCAAAAAAACGAACGCACTGGTACAGAACAAAAGTATAAAAAAATATCGAGAGATATTACATTTTCTATTTAATTTATCAATATGGATAATTACGGAGTAATCTCAAGTTAGTTTTGGTGCAAAAATGACTAATTAGTTGATTAATAATTGATTTATGATGTGTCCTCGGGATTAGAAATAAGTGAAAAAATTCAGTTCAATCGGACTATGGGAAGTGGGTAATTAATGCATAAAGTTACCTAACACATTTTATACCACTTAATTGAATTGTTCATTTCAAAGGAAATATTAATAAGTTCTTACGGAAACTTTCGCATTTTGTACAACTTATGTCAGATTCAATCAACTGAAAATAAAAGTTATCAAGTCCGGAAAAAGAATTATTTTCCATGAAGCAATTTTCCGCATAAATTCTTCAATTTAGAAAAATAGAAGAACAAATATAAACTTTTTCGTTCATTATTTACCATTGAAAACTCGATTTTGACACTTATCAAACATAGCTGTGATCTTTCCGGATTCCGGAACTTCTGTCTAAGTAAATAAAATATTTTAACTGTATTGATATTGTTTATGGGTACAAAAACTGTCTCTCAAGCTCATATTGTTTCCTATCGTTTGTCATATTGAGTAGTTAAAATATAATTTGCTATTCTTTAATATTATTATTTATGTATATTGATAATTCGTAAATATAAAGACCAGTTTATCCGATACCGGTACCAGAACCGAACATTTCAATTGAAGTATCACAACAATTAAAATAATTTAATTATATTCTAAAATAATGGAGACATCATGACAATAATTGACTTTGACTTATGACAAGGGATAATATCCTGCTAAAAATATATGGGAAGTAATAAAGGTAGATCTACATTTTGTTGGAAATCGAAATCAACAATACCGGGCCTCAACAATAATGAATAGAAACCCATCAAACTCAAAAGTGGCCAGTTAAAAAATAATGAAAAAAATTACTGCGTAAATTGATATAAATTATAGTTACAAATTTTGTTAAACCCTAATTCAACCACAAGTTCAAAGCAAAACTGCTGTTCGTTAGGGCTATATACGAATGTAAATCTGCGCTTTTCCTGTGCCTTAATTAGTATAATTGAACATCTTTAAAATTATATTCTTTAAACACTAAATAATGGCTTAAATTAAACAATAATATCATGTGCAGAAAGGGTTGTTAGCATTTTGGAAATAATCCTCTCATATCGCTCGTGTATGGATCTCGTTTACCAATAAGCATGTAATGAGTATAATGCAACAGACATCAGAGCGACTTGGAAGAATATCTGTAAGAGAATCAAAGCACATGATCACAATGAAGATAGATAAATATATCTTGCATCAAAAGCATTGCATGACGGTATAAAAATTTTAAATAAATTTTAAATAATTTTTGAAATAAATTTTCAGGATTTTAAAAATTGAATCGAAAAGAATTTAACAGATTAATTTGGGGCGAGATAATTAAATTAACAGGAAAATTTGTTTTAAATATGTGAATTGTTATAAAAATAAATTTTGGTGTTAATAAAATGAACACGAATATCGATGTTGCAACCATCTCTCACAATGCAAACACATAATTGCAATATATTTCGTCGGAATATCTGTCATACTCAGGCACTTCTGATCTTAGATGTAAAATAATTATGCAATTATTGTTTCACGGAAACACTTAACAAAGTTAATGAGTCACTTGATTGGACATTAATTGCTCGATTGCCTGCTTAAATTCGATACACGACAATTGGCCACAGAACACTCGCTGCAAAAATTACTTTTATGACATAATTGTTTTTGTTTAATTGCATTAAATGGTGATTATAATTTTTAAATTATTTTTATTATTTGTAACATTGTTCCGTTACATTTTATTTCTACTTTAAGCATAAAATTTTATTTTTGCTTTAGTGACACAAAATTTTACCTTAATTTTTATTTATGACTAGAAAAAGACCCGTCATATATGACGGGTGAGCTGAATTTTTGACTTTGAAAGTTTCTATTTTAATTTTTAAATCGTAATTATTATAATTTATTATTTATTGTTTCGATTTCTGTGTTAATTTATTAAATCGGCTCCCTGAGCCAATCGACAAAGGCGCTCTACAGAGAACCGTCTTGATGCGGACTATACTGAGTTATCTCAACTTTATTCGAATTGACTCAATGTTCCTCCACTATTTCGCATTTTGGGGCTCTCCATTAACAACGTCACGCAATTTTAGCAGATTTCACACTATTCCTCCCCCTCGTCACCTTTCGTCACAAAAAGCCTGACCCCCTCTCCTTCTCCTCACACTTTGTCACAGAATTCGTTTCCTATTTTAAATACAAAAAAGTACTTCAACATTTCGATTTTACGACACATTTTCCAAATCCCCTCCCCTCCTCATGCGTTACGTATTTTATGGAAGGCCCCTTTTGTAAGCATATATATATATATATATATATATATATATATATATATATATGATCATAGTAAAATTTGAGCTTGACCGACAAACCGTGATTCAGATGATAACAAAATTTTGCAAATATAACCTAAATTGATTTTTCAGAAATGTAATTAGTAAATAAGTGTTAGAAATCGTAAGCTATCGAATAAATTAATATTTTATTAGTATTTTGATAAAAATTTTCTCAAAAGTCCTTGTAGGAATCATCTAAATCGCCATTAATCAAAATCAGTGTTAATTTAAACATTTAACGACTTGTACGGTTTTCTATCGATTTCATCGTCTTCGGGTGTCGTTTGGCAAAAGCGCTGTACCGATAAAATTGCATTGATATGGGCTGTCCAAATTGACCACATCCTTAAATGGATTTACTCTGGTTCGTCCGCAATTTTACATTGAAAAGCGTGACTGACAAACACACAAACACACTTTTTAGACAAATATTATATATATATAACATTAAATTAGATCACAATACGAGCTTTAATTTACTAATCCTTAAAATTTTATTTTTTAATTAAATTTTTAATTTTAATTTAATTATTTTAAAATTTATATTCGAACAAAATTAAATTACAATATTGTTTCTTAAAACAAAATTATTATTTTACTACAATCTGAAACTATTTTTTTTTTAAATTTATAAACAAAATCCTGCGGCCAGTTTCGTGCAGGCAGTTTTCTGTGGCCAGTTGTCCTGCTGTGGCTTAAATTTTAAATGTCTCACACAAGACTCTTTCCCAATATTTTTTTTAAAAAAAGTTTCAAATTTTTACAATTTTCAATTTAAGACAAAATTTGGAGTTTAATTTTTTATGTATATAATAGTATATTAAATTTAAGCGATTTTATTTTATACAAGGAGAAAATCGAAAAAAACATGGAATTCATAATGTATTCAATAAATTTAAGTTTCGAGTTTCAATCGAATCCATGGATAGTTTTTATTCAAATATTTCTGGTTTAAATATTTTTTGACTTTGATGATTGGGAAATCACATTTTTTTAAGTTCCTCAAATTATAAAAACCTAAAAACAAAGTCATTAGTATTTTTGAATTTTACAAAACTTATCTAAGAAAGATACTATTGTTTGCATATTTGATAAGGTTAATGGATTACTGGTTTTAAGTAAAACAGATTATTTCAATAAACTTGAGTACGGTCTAAATTTGCCACAATTTCAGAAGGTTGATAAATTTCGTAAAAACGGAAAACTCCTGCAATTAAAAGATAACAATTTCCTCTGTTCATCTTCTAATAATTTGAAGGTTAGGAAAAGGCTTGCAATCCTTTGCTTGACACAATTAATTTATGTTGTAAAATGTGTGAAAAATGTAAATCTTCGTAAAGATATGGATGGGGAGCATATAAAAAAATATTAGTTTTCGTAACACTCAATGTTCATTTTTTCAAAGTTTGGAGGTACAAGAAAATTGATTATTGCATACTTATTCCTGCTCCCCATTATAGGTTTGAGTGTAAGATCAATTTGCTCACTGAGTCAAAACCTTTAGCTTATAAGCGTTATTTTGATGATATTTTTCTTTTTTTTCTGAGAAAGATCACTTGTTTCCTTTTCAGGAATATTTGAATTCCATACATTCAAATATTTCGTTCACTGTCGAGACTGAAAAGAATTATTTATTATTTTTTTGTATTTATTAATTGAAAGGAAGGGTTGTCCTTATGCAACAGACATTTATATAAAGAAAGCTGATACAGTGTTGTATACAACTCTCAAATGATTTTCTAAACCCATACATAATCATAATTAAAGGCTTGATATTTGGTTTTCGGTCTTTGTACTCAACTAATTCCAAGGCAATTTCTAGTTGAAACTAGTTGAGTGACTTTTTGCAAGAGAATTGCTATTCAAAAGCTCTCCTTGAGAAATTAACTAGAGAAACAATTTATAAATTATTTTAAGATCGTGTAAATAAAACAATTGAAGGAAATGATGATTTAGCACTCGATAAGAAAACTAATGTGAGACTTATTTGTTACTCCACACTAACTGTTTCTCATTTTGAAGGTTTTAACATTTTTAAATCTTCCATGCTAAAATCCATTAATACTAAGATTTAGAATTTCACAATTGTATCTCGAACATATAAAATTCAGAATTTGTTCAGTAATAAATCAATAACTCCTTTGAGTTTTGTTTATAAATTTGAGTGTAATGGATGCAACACCACACACAGTGGAGAGACATTTCGCCATCTCTGTAAACAGGTTCCTGAGCATTGACAATTAAGTAGTAGTAATAATATTACTGAATGTAAAAAGCACTGTAAAACTACGGTTGAAGTAAATAATTTTAAAGTATTAAGAAGCAATTTTAAAAATTATTTGGAAAGAGTCCTTAAATGGAATTAATGATTAAAGCTTTTTAATAAATCCAGTAATTAATGTGCAATTAAGTGACTCTTCCAACAATGTTGAATGTGTTTGCGTGAAACAATTAATATGTAATTAAATGCGCAATCGTCTCTGGACAACTAAGATCAAAAGTGCCTGATGATGAGGCATACCCCGTCGAAATATATTGTAATAAAATGTGTTATAATAAAATGACATTTGGTAATTTATAAAAATAATTTGCCATTATTCTTTAAATTTATCAGTAATTAATATTTATATAGAAAACAATTTCGTTTTCTTCAATTTTGAAGATATTTCATTATTATTTTTCGTTGATTAAAAATAATACAATTTTCCTCATAAAATTTAGTCTAGATGAATTTTAAATTACTTAAAATTTATTGCTTCTTTGTGAAGCCTTTCTAGATTTAGGAGAGACAATTATTGGCAAAATATTAAAATATAAGCATCGAATTTCCCCACAATTCTGAATTTGTCGACGAATTTGCAAACAATTCTCTGGAAAACCTATTCTCAAGAGAATAATCATAATTTATGATGATGGCCTTAATGATAAAAATAATGATTCAACTGTTCTTTTTCAATAATAGCTAATAAAATCTTAAATGTAAAATAAAATAACACATTTAATAAATTTTTGTTCATATTAATTTTATAAAAATTGCTAATTAGTCTTAGCCCTGTTTATAAGTTTATATTGATTAAACTATATATCGAACCGTATACATAATTCTATGACATTTGATTTATAATAAAAAGATGAGTTTCATAACCGTGATTTATTAACGTTAAAAGTTATGACAAAATGATAAATTATTAGTCTATGTTACATAAACTTTGGTCGCAGTACTTCATTATGTGGTTTGAAAATAGAAGGATGTTGAATTGAAGATTGATATTTCCCTTAGACAAAAGGTAAATTGAAATTTTTGGTTTTATTATTATTTCACTGATCTATGTTAGGGTTATTTTGATTTCCAGATTTTATTTAAGACTTGAGATGGCTATATGTTTAATTTGGACACTGAATATTCTAGAAAAGTGGTTTAAGAGTTACTTGGTATGAACAAATATATTGTTTCTGAATTTTATATTAAAATTATGTATATTTGTTAACTTTATTTATCTTTTAAATATCCTTTTGTCCAAAGACATTCATCAAACAAGTGAAATCGTTATCGTTTTCAAAATACTTTTCATTTGTGATTTATTTCATTTATTGAATGAAAATTCGCTTATGGCATCACGCTTGCTTATATATTCATTAATATATTACATAATTCACACGAAATAATGAAGTTAAAAAAGAATTAAATATTAAAAAGTTAAAATCAAATAATTAATTTATTATTAATTTTTTATTTTTGAATTAACAATGGAATCAAAATTAGTATGATGACTCATAGAGAGGCGGAATCGCTTGGCCAAAGGTGTGGGGCGGATTGTGTCTCGGGTTTCGGAATAATAGTATGATTGTGAATGAAATGACTCACTCTGATTGGTCAATCAATCAGAGCATGCTTTGACAAATATTAATTTGTCGATGTCACTTTTTTCTTTTTATAATTTTTGAACAATTTCAAAAATTAGAAAACTAATGATTTTACTGTAAACAAAATGTAATGATTTCATTTTTTGTGGTATCAACGATTAAAGAGATATACGTATTTTGAATCTTGTTGTTTGATTGTAAAATGAGGCTCGGTTAAGAGAGCTAATCAGTGGAGAGTGAAATCAATCGATTGTGTCAAATACCAAATCAAAAAAATGGATGTTCAAACTCAACGAAGATGAAAGCGCAGAAATCAAAACCGAAATCAATCAACCACAAATCAATAAAAACACAAAAATCAATAGCGAGTCTGGCGAAAACCAATCGGGTAACGAATCTGAAGAAATATCGATCGATAATAACAACGATGACAATTAAGTTTCAATGCAATAAAATCAAAAAAATTTGTTAATGATGAATCCGAAAATTTCAATTCAAATACATTTAACACCATGGATGAAAATTAATTTCCTCCAATTCAAAAAACTTAACGAAAAACATTAAACGTCGCGATCAGTATATTGATATGAAAATTATTAATACATTTTATATGTAACAATTTAAATTGAAAGATTCAATGAAAATTTATCAAAAAAATTGTATTTTACATTTTCTTTATTTTTTAATGTTGTACATTATAATTATTTTATTTTCGAACTAAAAATTGTGTGTTCATTTATTAATTATTATTATATGAGAATTTTGATTTGTTTAAATCGTTCAGGTTTAATAAAGTGGGCGTGATAATTTGTAAATTTGAAGTGGTAAATAAATAATTGTTGCTTTCGGAGTTTTTCTCTCATTGGTCATTTCAAACGAAAGTAATTTCTTATGTCGATAAATTTAGAGAAACGTAGTTCGGGTGGCTATGTGTTTGAGGTTGAAATCGAAGATATCGGTTGCAAGTTGCCATCGTCTGGAAATCCGAAACAAGTGTTCGAAGGACTCGGTGAATCGATCGACTTAAATCTTGAAGATATTGAGCAAAAATTACAAAAGACGTCCTTCTTTTTCTTTCGATTGTTAATTCAAAATGTGTCTGGCGTAAAACAATTTATTAGAGAAATGTTTCAATCAAATACTTTCAATTATAAAAACCGATCAAAAGACGTTCTACATCATGTTAAGGCCATAACGGTTCAGGATAAATTCACCGAGGAGCTAATAAACGATGTCACTGGAGAGAATAAAATCGATATCGGACGGATTCTTGACCGGTTAGGTGAGATTGTGAATTTAAGCGTCCCGCAGTCCCACCCCCAGCGCCAGGACGCCGCGGCCACCAAGCTGCGCTGGCTCTCGCATCACCACTTGTAATGACAATTATTATTATGACCTTAATTAATATTGCATGAATAATGCTGTACAATAGGAAAATTAATTTTGCTTGCGATATGAATTTTTTTGGATTTGACGAAGCTTTGTTACGTCTGAAATGAAAATTGTGTTTAACGAATTTATTATCAACTATCGATATTTTCCTTTATTCCGACCATTTCACCTTGAATCAATCGGGGACTACCAAAAAATATCTATTAAATGGACTCAGCACGACAACGAGTACAAAAAATCCGAGCATCAAATCCACTGCTTCTCAGCTATCTTCTTCTAGTCTTCGGGGCAACCAGGAGATCGGATGGAACATATATAATAATATCAAATTAACGTGGTGAAAATAACCTTTGATGAGGGTTGTAGAATCAAGTCAAAAAAATGTAAAGTTATTATTACTTTTTTCGATTTTTCGTTCTGTAAAAAATACATTAAATATTATTCATTTTGTTTAATAATTTAATAATAAATAATATTATTTGATAATCTTTCTTCAAGAAAAAATTTTTTTTCCCAAACTCACAAAACTTACTTCGTTAAGATTTAAGCAAATATTGTTTTTAATTTTTAAAAAAATATTTTTTTAAACAACTTAATACAACTGGAGAGAAGGAATGGTACTTCAAGCCTCTTCAAGTATCACTCAGCCTCTCAGTCTAAGGATTTTTAGTCATCGAAATTGTATTTGCCTTTCCTATTTAAAAAAGATATAATCTTCAAAATTATTTTAAAAAAAACGTTTAGGAATTTTATGGTAATTTTCAAATCAGTCATATTTTTATTTCTTAGTGAATTTATTTTATTTTATTTCTTTAGTTTTTATATGGTATGATTTTAACATTTCTGTTTCTCTTACAGAATTACAGTAAATTTGGGTACTTACAATTTTTTACTCGTTTTTTGAAAATTTTCAATCTTTTTTTTAATAATTTTTAATTTTTTTTAAACAAAAAGGTTGTTATAAACCTTTAACAGAAACTTTTCATACTATTAAAAAAATTACAGTATAAAGTTCTTTATTGAATACATTTAGAACTCTTGAATGTACATGTAGCAATTGATACAATTTGTTAAACAGCCTATAAATATGATTTTTTTGCTAAATTATTTCCTATATCCAATCACGCAAAGAAGGACTAATAAAAAACTTACAGCCAAGATAGACCAAGACTTATCGACATGTCAGATCAGCATAAAAATAAATACTTTCAACGTTAAATTAGTAGAGTAGAAAAGAAATTTAGGGGAGCCAGCCAATTCACCAAAAGGAAATTCACCTAAAACAAATTCACCTCAAATAAAGTCGATTGGTGTGAAATGTGGTACATCTTATACAACGACGGTATCACTTTTTTCACTCACAGATGGAATCTTTGCCCACAGTTATGAAAAAATGAAGAGAAAATAGAAAATCTGCCAAGAACCAAAGAAGCTAATCGAGATCTACAAACAAAGTAGCCGACGCACGAAGAAGGTCTTAAGACATGTGTAATTGGCCAAAGATGAAAGAGTTTCAGTGTCTCAACCGAAATGATACTCTTTGATACTAGAAGAATTGCTATGTCAAATTATTTTGAACATTTTCATGGAAATATGTCTTGGTTTTATAGATTTATGCTATAATAGAATTTGTGCATGAAAACACGTACAAGATTAGCACAGAATTTACAAGAATTCCCCAAATTCGTCATTAGACTCCGCAAAGATCATCACTTTTCACTTAGCCAAATTTTAAAAATTGATGAGACCCACGACGTTTGACTGTTCTTTAAATAGAACAGTTGATACAAAGAGAGCCAAATCAGTAACTGTTTAAACAACGGGAAACGAGAAAAAAGATTTCACAGCTCTTCGTACCTATCTGAAAGACTTTGGATTAAGTTTTCATCTTCAAATCATTTCACATGGTTTCATAGTCAACTTCAATGATATGGGTTTGATGGGTGAAGAAGGCATGAAAATTAGATTCGAGAAGATTTGTGGACATAGGCTAAAGAGATACTGAAAAAAGTGTCTCTATTGTTGTTTGACATGTTTCAAGCTCATAGCACTCTCAACACTAAACATCTGGCTGATATTTGTGGGGAACTGAAATCACAATTAGAAAATTTAGATATCTGCACTGATAAGCTTTTCAAGTAAGCAATGCGAGAAGGTAGATCATCCCGGATGACTAATTCTAACAAGGATTTGACCCTTACTGCGAGGACCAGGAAGTCCACAATTGGAAAAATCTGGAAATGTGTATAAAAGTCTTGGGACTCAGTGAAGATGGAGGTTGTCATTAATTCATTCAATAAGACAGAGATATCAAACTCAATGGACGACACTGTGAAGGCGAAAACTGATCTATGTAGAAATTAATGAAATGTTTACTGTCGGTATCTGCGTTGATGTTTTTGCTAACTGTAATCAGTGTGATTTTGACATGAGATATGAGGAGTTTCATGGAAAATGTGTTTGGAATTAAAATTTATTTATTTGTTTTCTATTTAAGTGTTTTTTTAAAATTTGGTGCTAAAGGTTGCCTGTGTCTTACAGACTGTAAAATACGGTATTATTTTTATTTAATGTCTGTCATCAAAATTCTGTTAATATTTTTTTAGAATAAAGAAAATTTTGTATTTATTGTAACTTTGATTATTATAATTCATTTTATTTTATTTTTATAGAAAATAAACAAGTTCCATTTTTAAATAAGTCAAAAATAAATGTCAAACATTAAAAATAATTTAAATTAATATAATTTAATATTAATATTTTTTTTTGAAATGTTTATAAATAGTTTTATAAAATTTATTTAAGCATCGTTTTTAGTTTTTTAATGAGGAAATTAATAAATGTTTTTTTTTCAATTTAAAAGGTCAAAAAAATATTTTTTTTATTTAATAAAAAAATATTTTTAGATTATGTTAAAATTTTTAACGATTTTGATAATTTTTTTATTAATTTTATATTTAGTTATATTTGGAAAAACAAAAAATAAACTTGATATATATTTATTAATTAAAGTATATAAAGTATAAAAAAGATTATATAAACATTGTCAAAGACTCAGAGTTACGCTTCCGGAACGCTTCTCGCAACCCGAGCGTCATCTTTGACTGTCTTGACAGTCTCTTTGAAGTAACTAATTAATTAATTTTATTAAATTATTAATTAACAGTTTTAATGAAATAAAAGGCGACTTTTAATTTTAAGATTGTTAATATTTTTTCAAAGTTTATTTTTACTTTTGATACTGTGAATATTATTTGAGTATTAAAAATGACATGTTTTTGAGACTTTATACTTATAGTTTTTATTTTCGGATCAGCAATTTCTAGTTCAATAATCTTTTAACATATTCATTATGTACATTTTACTGATATTTAAAATTTTATAGTTTCATTTAAATCTTTTGTACTTTTAATTTAAGCTTCTTCAAAAAATGGTTCTTTAAAGTGATACTAAGTTAAGGATATAAGCACCGGCGTCAGTGATTAAAATGGTCTTTCGGATGATTGAACAACTTCAAAACGTATACCTACTAGAACCAATGTTAAAGCTCTTTTAACTATAATGATAATCATAACAATCAGTAATTTTTAGGTATTGTATTTTAGTTACTATTATTTAATAAATATTATTACATGTGTTTTTAATTTACTTTTGGTTCATAAATTATCTCAAAAAAGTATATTATATTCTCCTGAAATTAAAGATCATTTAAATTTTAGACAAAAATAGCATTTAACGTAGATATAAAGCCTACCCCGATTTTAAGACATCATATTGTTAAGGAGGAAAATATATACATCTGAGACAACATTAGTTTACATCAAAAGAAGTCAATGATAGAGTAAAGAAACTATAACAAGGTTGTTTAGATAATGAACCTGAAGGTGATAATTTGACTGGCTTTGAATATATAAACTAAAATTTATGTTTAAATAGGCTCCGTGACCATTTCTTACATGAAAATTTGATCAATAAGCATTTATTACTTAACCCTTAGTAACATGGTGTGACACTTCTGTAACAAACTGTTGTAACTCTTACAGGATCGCTAACTATTAACATATCACATTTTAAATCACTGTTGCATATCTGTTACACATGGATCTATACAACATCGGTGATTTATTAGTACCTACAGGTGGCGTTGGTGGTAGGATGATGAATTTTAAGATGTTTTTTTAATTTTAAGATGATGTTTTTTTTAAGATATTGAGTTAAGAAGGGTTAAAAAATAATAATAAATATAAATATAAATTTCTTTTTTATAGGTAATTTTGTTGAATAAAATTTTTTTATTTTAATTGTTTTATACTACTTAGTTAAAAA
>MQRK01244917.1:0-13782 GCA_001938485.1 Girardia tigrina
CGAAAAACACTAACTGCGAAAACAAAAGAAAGACATATTAAGCAATTTGCAGATGAACCTTTTCAGAAGATATATATCGATTTTTGTGGCCCATTCAAGAGAAATGTTAATGGATACCACTATATTTTGGCGATAATTGATCAATTTAGCCGATATATTAGCCTGAATGTAGTTGCTCACCAAGACGAGAGAACACTACGGAAAATATTGCTGGATAGATGGATATATAAATATGGACCACCTAAAGAAATCCATGTGGATAGAGGCAAAACATTTGAATGGGAACTATTTAAAGAAACACTGAAGAAGTTTAAGATAGAAGTATTTTATTCAAGCCCGTATCACCACAATACCAATGGAATTATAGAACGACAATTTAGAACAATTAGAGATGCTCTTAATATCAGTATAAAGGATGGAACGCATAGAGATTGGACGGAAGTATTGTCAGAAATAGAATTTATGATGAATAGTACCATTCAAGCCACGACAGATATCTCACCAGCAGAAATAATATATGGAAGGAAATTAAGACATTGGTGGAAAAATAAAGAAGATAAATGAAACCAAATGGGAAAAGAAGAGAAAGCTCCAGAAACGAGAAAAATTTTCAAAATTGGAGACCATGTATTGATAAAGAGAGAAAATGCATCAAAAGAAGACGACCGATATATTGGCCCTGCAATGATAATAAGACGGAGACATGAAAGAAGTTATGAATTGAAACTCGACAATGGTAAAATATTAATAAGAAATGTAGAATGGCTAAAGCCATTTAAATCGAGGGGGATGTGAGGGATAATTGTGAATGTTGTAAGTTTGTTGCTTGTATACTGTTTAGATTTGTGACTCTCCTATTCAGATGGGATTGATATGTTATTTGATTGATTATTTGAATCTAATGAAATTAATTTAATGATATTAAATTAAAGTACTAATTAATTAAAGTTTGATAATTATGAATTTTAATAATATTTTCAGTAAACGATTTTAACTTATTAAATTTAGCATATTTTAAAAATTAATGTTTATTTTAAAAATTACATAATGTCTTTTTATCCAATAAAAATTATGAGAAATTAAAATGTAATATTAATATTTCCCCATTCATTAATTTTTTCATATTTAAATAGTTAATCAAAAACTATATTAATCAAAGAAAGATGACCACTGAAAATTATTGTGAAGAAACTGTTTGTGTTGTAAATAAATGTTTGCACTCAAATTGTGATGTTGTTAATAAATCATATGTTGTTTTTTTGTTTTATTAATTTTTTACAATGTTTATTAATTGAAATCTAAATTTAGATTTTTAAAAATATTTTATAAAAATTCAATTCTTAAATGTTTTTTTTATTTTTAATCATTCGATGATAAATTATTTTTTGATAAAAATATTTTATTTGATTTTAATAAAATTGCATTCTTTTTAAAATTTATTTTACTTGATATTGATTTTATACATTAAAAAGTATTATGATTTTATTTTAAATTGTGTTACAAAATGTATCAAAATCTTCTTTACAATATTCTTTAACTTCGAAGATGATATTTAATTGTGAATTTTTTAAAACTTCATTTTTATAAAAATATGTCCCAATTTAATTAAAATATTATCATTACTAAATTTTTTTTAAAAATTATTTCATTTTAATTAGTAATATATTATCTGTGAACTATAATTTTTACAAAAATTATTTCGATTTAATTTGTAGAAAAATGTTACTATAAAATATATTTTTTTTAAAAAAATGTTATTTATTTTAAATAGTAAATATATTATCTATAACTTAAATTTTTATTTTAAAGAATTATTTCATTTTAATAAATCGACATTATTTTTACTTTATCTAAAATATAAATATAATTTTTTAAAAATATCAAAAAGTTAAAGTTCACCAAAAGTAACCCCAACAGCTCATAATAGCTCAATAATTCTTTTCAAGTGCAAACAGTGCCATCGATCTTTCCGTACAATGTCGAGTTTGAAGTATCATCGAATACTTCCAATAAAATCACACCGCATCCCGATTAAACTCTATAAAACATCAAGGAAAAGAAAACGAACATCTATTAATTCGGCTAATAGATCAATCTCTGAGTCTCAAAAGATCTGATTTCGAAAACTAATTTTGGAGGAAAGTGGTGTGGTATGTTTGTTTTTAAATTGCAATTTGTTTTAATATTCACTTTATGCGAATGTTTGGTTTTTGTTTATGTGTTGCTGTTGTGGAGTGGTTTGGTATTAATTATTTTGTTTTTCTTTTTAGATCGTTGTACTCATTTGTATTGCTTTTGAATAAATCATTTCGATTACGTCAAGTGGAAGGCTATTTTTTGTTGTGAAAGAACTGGAAAAAGAACGCCGAGAAATTATCTTAACCAAAATATTTCCATGACGACTCAATTGAAATAATCGAATCATCGAAACAAATCGAAGATAAATTATCATGTAGAACAAGTTCAAAAAACCTGGAACGTAAAATCGACCCGATGAAAACATTTTGTGTTAATGACAGAAATTAGTTTATATAATGAATTTTTTTGATTTTTATTTTTGCCGGTTATCGTTTAACAAATGTTGGTGATTTTAACTAAGAATAATGTTTTCTTTTATACATTTCGACTTTAATTCATAATGGAACCAGTAAAAATTCAGTTATGTTGGAATGTATTGATAAAGTTTTTTAATGTATTTATATCAATATGATTTCTATGTAAATAGATTTAAAAATAATAAATGAAATAATTAAATAAATGAAAGAAAAGAATATATATTAAAACATTATTTAATTATAAATAAATATTCTTTTTTAACAAAAACTAAAAAATAAATTAAATAATGTTAAAAATTGCGTTTTTTACACGCGTGAATTAAATCATGAGTTGTAAATTATGTGTTTTGATTATGAATCAGCCCGAAATTGGTGATTGGTGAATTGTATTCAGTGAAGGGGCGTAGCCAGGGGGACTGAGCCCCTCCCCTAGAAAAAATGTCAGCCCCCCCCTAACATATTTCTTGAAAGATTTCACTTGAACTTTTTTAAAGAAGGCAATGAGAAACAAAATTTTTTTATACACATCAACACACTATCTATTACAGTAGCACTCCGTTTATTCACCGACCCCATAATGCTCTTTCTCTACGCCAACACTTTATAATAACTAGGCACAGAAGGGAGTTGGAAGGGATTCACAACTAAATTGAGAGGAGTAATAGAAGAATAAATAAACTTCCCACACATTCTCTTCATCTACAAGTGAGAAGTAATATAAGAATAATAATGCAGTGCACACATACACGTACTCAGACCATATCATCATGCATAAAAATCTATGTATGGGGTCTGAATTATGGATTACATTGTATATGTATGAGTTTATACCTTAATATAGTGGAAGGCGTTTCATTTAAACATTTTTTACTTCTTTGAGTGATAATTTACAATCATAATGGATAAGTTTATTATTCGCTTAAATAAAGCGAATTCATCAATATTCCCATTGCAACTACCCATTCTACCTGCTCCAGAGTCTTTAGTTGTATCTGTGGTATCTACATCTTCCTCCTACGTATCAAGTAGCTCTGCTATATCATCTATTTTGCATAATTCTTCAATACCCCTCCTCTCTTCAGTAAATCAAGAGAAAGGAAGTTATCCTAAAAACGAAGACAGTCGGAGTTTTCAGTATGACTGGTTGAAACGATTTCCATGGTTGGAGTACTCTGAAGATCAAGATGATGCACTGTTATTTCTGTTGTTTTTTTAAGTAACAAAAAAGGTAGGAAAAAACTTTGACTTCCGAAGGTTTTGTGAATTGAAAGAAAGCTCTGGACAAGGAGGGAGGATTTCCAAAGCATGAATCCAGTGAAGTTCATCGATAAGCTATGATTTTATGGCATGAAAAAGAACAACGCGAATAAAGGAGACTTTCAGTGACAACTCTATTGAATGACAAAGTACTAGGGGGATAACAGATACTATTCACAATCAATTTGTGATATCATTCATTTTTTGTTATGAATGAACTGGCATTACGAGGACTCTACTATATTGATGAAAATGATGACCATTTTCAGTTTAGAAATCTTTTTGAATTTACACTTTGGAAGGACACCCGTTTGGCAGAGGGCTAATAACACATTAAAAAATGCAAACTATTTGTTACCGGAAATAAAAAATAATATTATACGATTGATTGGTGAGTTAGTCAGAGAAAATATTGTGAATGACATAATCACAGCTGATGTTACATAGTACACCTTGTTAGAAGACGGGAAAAAAGATGCATGCAATAGAGAAATTATAACCATTGGAATTCTATATGTTCAAGCATTGGAATTTTGGATGCAAAGTTGCTGACAGCTTTTACACTGACATTGCTAAAAGAAAAGAAACTGAATACAAATTATCTGCTGATTCAATGCTACGATGGCGCAAGTGTAATTAGTGAATCAACGGAAGGTGTCCAAGCAAAGATACATACAAAACCTCAAATGAAAATACCTTACGTTTACTGTTTCAATCACCGGCTTCATCTTGGGATAATAAAAGCTATTTCCATTATTCATATTATGAAGCAGTATTCTGACCAATGTGCAATGCTATATGAATTCATATCACATCCTACAATTGCAGCACTTTATGAAAGTGATAAAGTTCCACGGTTATTGAAGCATCGATGGGACGGACATTTGAACATTATCAGTATTATGCATTTTCACCTGATCAATTTTCTTCAAACATGAAAACAAATAACTTCAAAGACTGTCGGTGGAAATGACGTGGATTTCAATGTGGGATTGATCAAGGTTTTGAGCGATATCGATTTCCGTTTTGTTTTAATCATGATGAAATAAATATTGAGATTAGTTGAATCCAAAGACAGAATTCTCTAACCTTGAGAGACTGAATTTACTGATGCCATGAAAATCAAAAACTCAACCTTTGCTGCAACATTGAACCTCAGATCAACAGAAAAAATTTCAAATTATACTACAAGAATCTCAGTCGCAGTTGTCAGAAAATGAAGAGCAATTCAATGGTAAAGCAAAGCATCAACGAACAGAAACAAAAAGTTTAAGAGATCACATCATCACCCAATAAACAGGACAGTCAAGTGGAAACACCAGTGAGTCATTCCAAGCAGCATTTTATGAGACGAAATACATTGTTTTCAGTGATATTAAACGAAGATTTCATGATAATAATGAACTACTGACGGTAATATTAATTATAAATGACCTGGACTTCCTCAAATTAAAACCTTTCGTTTCCATTGAAATAATAACCCCCTCAAAGGAAGAGCTCGCAGTGGTTAAGAGCTATTTGGAAAAAACGCTCATTCGGATGCTTTCCTGGCTTTTAAATGCTTCTACTGGTATCTTCTGACACAATGCATATCTTTTGTTTTATATTTAACCTACCAGGATATATATAAACAGCAAGTTGCGTTTGAAGAAATATACAAAACGCTATGTGCAACCTGACTTTTTCCGTGTTAACTCTCGTCAACAGGCCTCAAAGACTGTCGATAATACACACTCGTCAGTTCGATTTAATATATCTAGCTTTGAATCAGATTGAGCCAAATGTATTAATATGAAAAAAAATTCTCCAAAGATTTAAACTCAAACAAAAACCAGAAATTACAATTATACTGATCATACTTTGTGTTATGTTGTCATTAAGACTGAATAATTCAAATTTTAAATTTTGTTTCTTAATCAGTATTGTGTTTGACCACTTTTTAAAAAAAGTTATGTATTAATAAATGATGACAAAATGCCCCCCTAAAATTCTGGCAGCATCCTTCATGTATTACTCGTGGCTATGCTCCTGATTTAGTGTAATCAAATAAAGATGGGGTGCGAAAAATTGTAGTGTGTTTATCAACATTGTTTACAACTGTAATCGAAATATTAATTTATCGATTTGTTAATCAAAAATAAAATTCTATTTTGTCGTGTTAAGGTTGATTGTTAATCATAAATTGTATTTCGAATTTAAATTAAATGACATCTAAAAATATTAATATCAAATTTTCTATTTCTGATTTCATTAATATTGAAAATATTGGAGAAGGCGGTTACGGAGTTGTTTATATAAAGAAAACGAAAAATGATTTCTCGTATTTGAGTTTCTAAATATGGATCTGCGGCGGTATCTCGATAATCTGGACTCCAATATGGACGCGGTGATTGTGAAATGTTTGATTATCAAATTTTCCTGGGACTATTGTTTTGTCACTTACGCTGGGTCATTCACAGAGATCGTAAACCACAAAATATGTTCGTTGATTCAACTGACCTGATTATAAAATTGGCAGACTTTGGTGTACCGGTGAAGGCTCTTATGCACGACGTCTTTACATTGTGGTATCGAGCACCCGAGATCTTAATGGGGTCCGAGCGATACTTTGCGCAGTAGATGTGTGGAATATGGCGTGTATATTTGCTGAGATGATCACCCGCAAACCACTCTTCCGAGGAGACGAGATTGATGAACGGCAGTCGAATATTCATAAGATTGATTTTGCAGTCCACCTTCGTCCCGAAAACACCGACTACTCAACCATAGGACCCCGCTACCGTGCTGTACCCGATCTTACACCAACAGAAATCATAAAGAACCGTTTCTTAATTATATGAATTATCTCAATCCGAATATAATATTTCTATTAAAGAAAGGAGTAAAATGTACTCTTTTATTCCTCGACTTATTGATAAATAGAAATTTTTGTTTGCTATGAAACTGATATTTATAGTCAGAAAAAAACATTCATTGTTGTACACCCCTACAGATACAATTTAGAATTTAGATCAGGGTTTCTCAAATGGTGGTACGCTTACCCCGTTTGGTACACAAAGTCGTTTAGCAATGGGTATGTGAGTTGCTGCAGCCTATGCAAAAAATAATGAGAAAAATAATTTTACATACACATAATTTGACCTGACATGTGTTGCTAGTTGATGAAATAATTAATAGATAGTATCTTCATTTACCTTCACTTCATTTGCTCACAGGATTGAGCGTCCATCATATTGAGAATGTGTGCGGAGTTAGAATTCAATGCATGAAGCAGGACTGAGGGGAGATAAGTTTGATAATTGACTATGTCAGTTGACGGAAAACATACATTCATATTGCCTGAGATTGTTATAAGTGTGTTGTTTGAGAGGAAGGGTGTCCTCTTGACAGAGAAAGGATGTATGCTCAAAATGGTGGACAAAAGGGTCAATAATTACGATGAATATTCGTTAAATCTGAAACTTTCTTTGTCAATCGAAATTCAATCAAATATTGCTTAGAAAATTAGATCAATTTATTATAATAAATAGTTGTACATTAATTCAAAAAGGAAAGTCGTAAAAAGTTATTCACATGACTCCTCATTTACTTTTGAGCATTCCATTGGAATTGGTGGCGGAGCGATACTAGGAGGTTCAAACGCCATTCTAAAATGATTTATTTTTAAAGGTATAAAATGTTTCATTATATATATATATATATATATATATATATATATATATAAACAATAACCGATAGATTATACAAATTTGACAGTTACTAATATAATAATATATATAATAATATTATATAAATTTTATCAATTTAGTAAAAATCACAATTTTTTTTCAAAATATTTTGCAAATATAACAATAATGTTAAAATTAATCTTTAAAATGTGTAAATGATGATTTTTTTGGAATTAAACTTGTTTCAAAACCTTTTTTGGAACTGAAACGTCATATTTGGTGAAGGAAACTGCAAGCAATTTTCAAATAATATCAAACTTGAAATCGATGAAGAAAATGTAGTTTATTAATAATTACAATAGTATAAGATTTCATTTAGGGAGTCAAAAATCTCAATGAAAGATAATTCTTATAAAAAGTTTTTATTAGAAAATTAAAATAAAGATTTTAAAGAAGAAAATTAAAGTGACAAACAAACTGACGTAAAGTTTCATATTTAAATTGGATTATTTCAATTGAAAGAGAATGAAGAGATATTAATCTCGTTTGTTTTAATCGGTGTTTCATCACTATTAAGAACATTTAAACAAGTCTCGTTTGAATCATTATTAATTTTCAAATTATTATTTAAATAATTCATTCAAATAATTTTCAAGAAAATTCAATAAATGGATTTGTGATATTAGATTAATCGTTGTCGTTCGCCCAGAAAATTTATCGTTAGCGTACGATTTTAGGTCTCATAGACCCCATTTGCAATCGATGACAATATATTTGCCGTTATTATATTTTAACACTTATTCTACAACGATTTCAATCTTTTGTCTATTAAAGAAAATCCCACAAGTTAACCAAAGTTATAAAAGATTCGGAATAACTCTAAATATAAATTGAAATCAATAAATTGATTTCACAAAACAAATCTCAGTCATTCTGGCAACATTCAATACAAATCGTTTCACTCTGCTGGAGGAACATATAGCTGTCACAGATCATGCATAAAAGTTTTGTTTTTAATCAGAAGTTCTTGGACAAATATTGCATCGTTTTTTTGTGGAGTTTGAAATTGTTCCAATGTAGTCTTTAGGAATTGCTTCGTATCCACAAGATTGCAACGCTTTAATAATTGGATTTCGCATATTTTTTCCACTTGTAACACGGCTTTTGATATGCTGGTCAACAAGTTGGTAACCAATGTTTTTTAAGAATTCTCTTCACCATTCACAATTCATGTTACTTGGTCTAAATAAAACAGATGAGTTGATACCAAAAATGTCGATAAGATTCATAAAACTTCGTAAGGTCATCTTCTACATTTTCTCTTACTGTAATACCGAACTTTTCTGACCATGTTGTCAACACCGGCTTTTGTTTGATTGTAAAAAGCCTATTTTCGCTTTTGCAGAGATTTATCCAGCCACTATCTTTACATAGGTCTTCACAGGCTTGGAAATGAACTCGCACACTTTGTTCCGCTTCATTGTCACAACTCATATATACCACATCTTTATAACACTTCTTTCGAAAAACACGAAGTAAAATTGTTCATTTCTGTACCGACTAGAATCGAATTTCTCTTCATCTATATTGCTGCTACACTGCGTGCCCCTGTAACGCGCATAATCTGGCGCACTTTAATCAGTCTAGCTTTACCAAACTCTTCTTTGATGACTTCCTTCAAAACACTGTGATAGTTGTCCGAATAAATGTCAATGAAACCCTTCAATGTGTCCATAGTATTTGATAATTGATTTCTGGATAAATCCATTAAAAACAAATTTCTTCAAATTAATTTTTATTGAAACTTGTTTACAGTTAACTTATTTTCACACAAAAATCCACCACAATTAACAAACACTTACACAGCTAAATAAATTTACTTATTTTATATATATATATATATATATATATATATATATATATATATATATTAATAACCTAATATGTATAACATTAAAAAAATAAAAGTAAAATTTTTTATTTCACTTTCGAATTTTAAGTTTTAATTTTATTTTTTTACAAATCCAGAAGTTTACATGTTGTCCCTCAAGCGTCCTCTAAGAATATATAAACCATGATAATAATAATTATTATTTAAATTATTTAAAAATTAATAATTATAAATACCATCAGACAATTAATCCAAATATTATAAGATAATCTAATTCAAGTCTAAGATACCTTTAAAATAAGTTTAGATTTATAAATATTCTAATGTCGTATTTAAATTTTCAATGACGTTATTAGATTAATCAAGTAAATGTCGTGATACTAAAACTGGCTCTTCCTGTTAAGCAAAGATAGAAAATTTTCAGTGTTTAAACATGAATTTTTTGAATAATTATGTCAAATTATAATTAAGTAAAGTGAAAAGCAATCCATTACTTTTCCAATAGAACGCTTAAGTAATGTGTATCTCGTGTCGTATAAATGTCATCGATTTTCTCTGGATAACGTTAGAAAGTTATAATTTCATACTAAACATATTCCTAGGCAGGTTAGAGCTTCTTTTACTCAGATTTTATTTTAGAGTGCATTACAAATGGATACCGACCGAGAAAGTACGCAATAGTTAAAATTTTTTCTTTGATTAACCCATTAATGCCGTGAATTATGTAATACACTCCTTTCTTGGTCAAGGTCAGCCGGCTACTGCGCATGCATGCCTGGTGACAGAGAAACAAAACATGTTCCGTATGTGTTCTGAACCTTCAGAGTACACACCTTATCAACGAAACATAGCTAAATGCAATGTCTTTACTTTTACAGCCATTTTTATTAGCTGGACACGAATGTTCCCGTTCGGCTTTAATGGGTTAAGGTGAATGGTCTAGTCCAGTGAAGAAATTGTCAACAAAGTTTTGGTTTTGATAATGTAATCGTCAATCACGCATTCCGGTAAATTTGATTTTAAACATCCAACACGCTCTAGCAAGCTTGTGAATAAAATAATAAAAATAATCGAGCCCAACCGTCACTTCAATGCCTAAAGGCATTGTTTTGATTATCGGATAGTTAAAAATTTCGCAAAAAAACTGTTAGAAACCTATTAAACAAGACTTAATAAATAAATAAACTTGATATATTGGTGACAATTAAGTTTATGCAAAAAATCCGCATGAACCGAATTTTCATTTGCGAATCTACCCTGAGTCACAACAAAATTTATCAATTTCTGGAAGGGTTGGTGACTCGTAATGAAAAGCAAATCACTTGTAATAATGTTAAGTGAAAGCGATTGTGGTTGAATTGTTGTCCTCGGTTCTAAACGGCATCCAATACATAATTGAAGGTTATGAAGACTTTGCTCTGTGGTTGGTAGAATTGGCAATGCATCATCTACTAAGGCTAAACTCTTAACTTGGATTTGTGTTTTCAAAAATTGTACTATATAAATGAATTGACCACCCATAAGCTTCTAACTTTGGTCAATAGGAGAGGAATTGTGTCAATCAGGACAATGACAGGCCACACGCATTAAAAGTAACTTGTCAAAAGCTCTGGGAGCTCAATTGGGAGAAAATTATATATTTTTATAGTCCGGATCTTAAGTCCAGTGATTGTCTTCTGTTCTTGTCCATGGATAAAATTTTTTAATAGTAGATAACTATTATTAACAACATCAATATGATTTTTTAAACATTTATTAACATTACAAGTAGAATTGTTTTGACAACAATTATTCAAACCGCTTTCACTATTAGACGTTTTCCTTAATTAATATATTTTTTTAAATTCATACTAATTTTACAATAAATGAAATATATTTATTAATAACTATTAATTATAAAGATGCTTACTGGTTAAAAATAATTCTTAATATTTTTTAAAAAGTACCAATTAAATAAATAAATTAAAATATTAAATTACAGTAAAAATTAAATATTACATTCGAAAATTATTTCAAATCTTTTTTACTCTAAAAACAAATTAAATTATTTTTAATTAGTAGGAATTAAAGATAATACCAATCAGCCATCTGGGTAGGAGAGACACAATCCGAATCAACATACAACATGCACAATATAAAAAAACAAACAATTCAAAACATTCCTCACAATCATCTCAAGAGA
The DNA here is from genome assembly GCA_001938485.1 of Girardia tigrina. Taxonomy (NCBI): domain Eukaryota; kingdom Metazoa; phylum Platyhelminthes; order Tricladida; family Dugesiidae; genus Girardia; species Girardia tigrina. Next base: position 11,554 of record MQRK01244917.1, read on the forward strand.
AGCTTATGAAAATCAATTTTTCTAGGTTTTGGCAGTAGTTACAAGGGTTTCCTTTGTTTAAGACATAATGGAATTACCTTCAAAATTACAACAAGTTATTGAACAAAGCAGTATATATTTGACCTAAATTGGATATTTATAACTTTGATAAATAAAAGCTTCAATTTCGAATTGATTTCTTTTAGCTAGACATAATATTAGTTAAGTATATAAACTAGACCAGGAGTTCCCAACCTTTTTTTAATTAGAGTACCCCTCTACCTGATTGTTTACTTAGTGGGTACCCCTAACATATATACATTTTTTTATGTACACACACAAATAAGAAATAGATTAAATAGGTTATCAAGAAGACAGATTACGCACCAAAGTAATTAATCCATTTATTGAATGTTTACTTGACAGCATGGATTCTAGATTTTCTGATTATGTGATTACCATGTGCACAGCTACATCTATCTTTGATCCACTCCAAAATTCTACAGATGTAATTGAAGAGTTTAACGTATTCCGAAATCACATAGCCATTCTAGAAATGAAAGAAAACGTGCCATTCTCTAGTGAAGTTCTTCGCTCTCTTGTCAACACCAGCGGAGTGCTAAGCAGCACCTTTCCAAATCTTTCAATTTTAGCTTCCATTATTCGTCTGTGTCCTTTGGGTAAACCTTCTGTCGAGAGGTTCTTTAGTCTAATGAACCGAATTGAAACTCAACTTAAACTGCGACTCCCTCTCTCAAATCTAGAAGCGTGTATGCTCATTTCCATCGAGGGAAAGGATACACTTTCTGATGAGGAAGTCTACGAAATTCTTTGTATTTGTCATAGACAAAAGGAAATGCGAATTCGCATCCCTTTTGTTGGTTTATATTATCTTGTGCATTAGTAAATTATAAATCTTTTGCTTTTGGTGTTTATGTTGACTTGTTGATTGTATATCAAGGTTAATTATATAGTTGTGATACCAACACGTGTAATCAATCCCAAAACAAGTAAATTCTAACACCCCCTAGAAAATGAGGTTCCCACCAAAACTGTTAGGCTGAAAGAAACACTGGTTCCTTGTACAGATGGAACCGAATCAATATTATTAGATGTGTGAGGAGAATTATTATCGAAACTAATAATTGTATGTTGCGTAATTTATGTATGGAATTTTTGAGGTGTGATCTTTGTATTGTTGTGTAATAGGTCACGACCGAAATAGTGTGTATGGTGAAATGAATAAGTGTATGTTTGACCCAGATTGATGACGGCATTAATCAATATATATACTGATGATATTCCTCATTTTATTATATTAAATAAATATTATGACAGTCTCGAAGTCTTCTAACATGGCGACCACGCCAGGACACTTAAATTCTTTTATCCCCACTCCCAAAATATTCAATGTCGGAGATAATATAGAAGAATTTTTAGAAGAAATTCAAAGATTCTACGAATTGACTGGAATTCAGGGCCCACTGCAGAAAACATTCATCAGGGCATTTTTATCAGTTGATGCAGCTAAACTATATGAAGCAATGGAAGATTCCGTCGAAGATTATAAAGAAAGATTTAGAAAAGCTTTTCAAGAACCAGCAGACATCAACAAAGATTTGTACGCTGCTTTGAAATATCGAAAAGGAGAAGAAACGGTAGCACAATTTTTTAAAAAGTTGATATTTTAGCCGACAACATATTGACGAAAGAAACGCTTGTCACATTTCTGTTGCAAAACTCCATAGATGATATGGACATTAAAAAAGAAATAAAAATGAGAAGCGTAAACAGCAATGAAGATATAAAGCAAATTATAACAAAAATGGAATTAATAAAGAAGGAACTACAAGCAGAAAATAACGTTACCGTTTTAAAAACAGATAAACCAAGTTACGCAAGAGCCGTCCAATCAAATCAAAGATATAATAATCAACCAATCAGATTCAAGGAAAATAATTACTATAATGGCGAAAGAAGAGAAACACAAAAGCCGAAACAAACACAATATTTTAACAGAAGGGGTCAAAATTATAGTAATAAAGAAGCATATCAAGTAAGAGAATTGTCCCATCCAATAAAAACATGCTGGGCATGTAGAGAAAAAGGCCATGTTCGAAGTAAATGCTCCCACGTGCAATGTTCTCATTGCAAGAAGCCCGGACATTTTCGTCACCAATGCTACGAGTCTAGGAGGAAGGAGTCATACCAGAGATACAAAGTCGCTGCATTCGATGATCAAGTGGAATA
>MQRK01244917.1:23697-35014 GCA_001938485.1 Girardia tigrina
CCTTAAACACTCCAAAAACCTCCTCGATGGGATTCAACTGTGGTGAGTATGGTGGAATAAAATCAAAAGCAATAGAGTTGTCGTTCAAGAAGTCTTTAATGGCAGAAGTCTTGTGGAATATCACGTTATCCATCAAAAGAATCTTGTTTTTGAAATCAATGTTCGAATTTACACATTCTTGCAAAAATTCAACGAACAAATCCGCATTGTATGCACCCTCAATAGTCTTATATTTCAAAATTTCTTCACACGAAATCAAAACCCATTACTCACGTTGTTGCATCTTGGCCGTACCATTACATTCACAGGCGTATTCTTCGGAGAATATCCATAATTATACACCGAATGCAGATTCAACCCAGTTTCATCGAGATACAACAATGTGGAATTAGAAATATTTCTGTATTTTACAGAAAACGCCTTCCTTTGGTTTATTACTCTCAAATCAGTAACTTTAGAATACACTTTCTTCGCTCTTTTCCTGGTAATGCCAACGGACTTTAATTTCCTACTGATAGTTGACTGTGATCTCACGATAGATCTTTCATTCAATTTTGTTTTAATTCCTTTTTGGGTTAGGAGAGGGTCATCTTGAACGATTTGTTGGATAGTTAACAATGTAGTGCTATCGTCAAAGGCTGGCCTACCTTTTTATTTAATCAAAGATTCCAAACCAATGTCATTCTCTTTACACTTTTCAATTTGTGCGAATCGGTTCTTCACTGTACTTGTGGCAAATCCAAGATTTTTTGCGATTTTTTCGAATGTATCACCATCTTGGCGCATCGAATATATAATTTCCAAGTCCTTTACACCAACTTCTGATCTTTGTTTGTGGCTTACGAGTGCATTCTTGTTGTTTTCCATGGGCAATGACGTTTGAATTTTCACATGTTAAACATGTATATTATTAGTTGGTGTGTTATTGATAGAAAAATCCAATTCAAAATTGAATAATTTCTAAGGATCGTTATATATATTTCAAAGGTATATATTAATGAATAGTGTACTTATATATATGAATATCGAACATATATTTATGCATACAGTATATACGTTTTTGCATAGTATATATATTTTGCATACCGTATATATATTGATGCATAGGACTGTAATATTATTTTAATTTTGACTTTAATTATTTTTGTTTTATTAAAATAATTTGAATTTAAAATCCACGTTAAAAATGAAGAAAACAAGAATATAGTTTACGGTCGAAAGAAAATTGGAAATTATTGCTTATGCTGAAAAACATGGTAACAGAGAAGCAGAAAGAGAATTCAATATAAATGAAAAAAACATTCGGGATTGGAGAAAATCGAAAAATCTTTTAAACGTAATGCCGAAAAAAAAGAAATCAAAAAGAGGGGGATTTGCACATTGGCCCGATTTAGAAAAGGCATTTAAAAAGTATGTAATTGAGAAAGGGGAGAAAGGGTTTTAAGTTTCTACAATTGATATTAGATTAACAGCAAAAAAAATGGCAAAACATGATTTTAATATAGAAAATTTTAAAGGAACGAATGGTTGGCGCACAAAATTTATGAAAAGAAATAATTTTAGCATGAAAGCAGTAACTTCAGTCGGAAAATCGTTGCCAGCTGATTTGAAAGAAGAAAAAGAATCATTTTTACTTTTTATTAAAGATAAAAAGAGAGATATCGATTTGAAGCATCTTGGGAATATGGATGAAGTTTCTGTTAGTTTCGATATTCCGGATACAAGGATGGTTGATGAAAAAGGAAAAAAAGATATTCTGATCAAAACAAACGGAAATGAAAAATATAATTTTACAGTTATATTAACTGTAACTGCCGATGAAAAAAAATGTAAACCAATGGTGATTGTGAGGAATATTTTAAATTTGGTATGTTGAAATTGGTTTGTTGAATTTTGTATGTTGAGTTTAGTATTTGGAAATGTGTTTCTCCCACCCAGATGGAAAATTGATATTTTAGATGTTCACGATAGATAATTATTCGAGTATAATTTACATTTTAAAGTACAGCATAAGATATATAAAAACATTAAAAATATTAAATCGTTTCAAATTTTCATATTAAAATTTAAATAAAATAAATAGTTTTAACTAAGTTTTGAATTAAATACATGTTCTTTCTTTCCATAAAATAATTTTTAAATAAAATTAATATGTAAATAAAATTAATACTAAAATTACAAAATTTAAACTTTAAAAATAAAATCTGAAAATAATGAAAAATTTGTTCGAATTTATTAACAAACATTAACTAAAAGTTATCAATTTAGAACGATGTCGAATGATGAGAGTTTTGCAGAGAGTTGTCCAAAAGACAATTCTGATTGTATTGAAAATAAAAGTTCGGAAACCCATGTTGGTGTTCTTAATAGTGATATTTAAAAGACTAACGCCCAAAGAAAATTTTCCAAAAGGAATTATTGTTGAAGTCAATAAAAATAGATGGTCAAATAATGTAATAATGAATACAAAAAATTTGGATAAAAAGAAATGATTCCATTTTTAAGCTAAAATCACTTTTAACATACGATTCTGCTAGATGTCATCTTACTGAGGAAGTTAAAAATGAAGTCAAAAAAAATTCTGAACTTGCAGTGATTCCTGGTGGCCTCACTAAAAGCCTTCAACCACTTGATCTGTCAGTTAACAAATCGTTCAAATCTAAGCTTAAGATACATTGGGAAAACTGGATTATCAATGGTTGTCACATTTACAACAAAACGGGGAAATCAAAAGAGCGACATATTCAGAAATATGCGATTGGATTGTTAAAAGCTGGGAAAATATTACACCACAGTGTATCGAAAATGGATTTAAGAAAGCAGGGATTCAAACTTATGATGAAAATATCGAAGGTGATGATGATTCAGAAATTGAAACTGGAAGTGAGAATAAAGATTTACAAGAAATCCAAATTGAATTTTTGCACATTTTCGAAAAATTTGAAATAATAGATGATGAAGATTTTGATGGATTCGAGGAAATCGAATAATTTGAAAATAAAATTATTGGTTTTGTTTTTGTATTTTGATGTTTTTATTTTTATAAGTCGCACACGCGTATAATTCTAACCATTTTTTTTTAATTTTCATACTTTTTTTCATATAAGCCGAGGTTAATAGTCCAATAAATACGGTATAATTATGTTTCTTTCGTTTTAGAATAATTTTCTAAATATATATGATTAAAACGTTGACAAGTAGACATTCCAAGTAATTTGCTGATTCTTTTTGCTATGTATGTGGAAATTATATTGGTCGGAAATATGTCAAATGTACGATTTCAAAGATAATAAATATTTCGTAGCATAAGTGTAATGTTTTTGGATGTCTATTGGGCATCAAGATAAATTATGGGATTATCATATATTCAGCGTTTGAGGATGGCTGCCTGGTGATCATAAATGAATGGAATTTTCTGTTCCCCGAATCTGACGAGAGCGTAAAATCATGCAAATGAATGCTTCTTCTGTATGGTCGATTTATCAGCCTACAAGAAACCAGAAGATAAACAGAAGCTAAATTATCCAGATCTTCAATTGTACCTATTATACAGACCAACGCTTTCCTACCTCAGTTCCTCCCATTGTTGTTTATATTGCTTACAATGATAAACATGATTTTCCTTATAACTGTTATTAGGAAGATGAGGATGATGATTTGTATTCATGTCACTTGAACGTCATGTTCCAAACCAGGAAGAAATTGATGATTTAGTACACAATTTGAATCTTTCTAAATCGGGTGCCGATCTTCTGATATCAAGGCTAAAAGAATAGGATCTTTTTAGTGATAATATAGTAATGTCCAAGTATCAAAAAACACACATTATACTCTGAAGTCTTTTTCAAGGAAGAGTCCCTTTGTTTCTGCTCGGATATAATGGGACTTATTAACAACATTAATATGAGTTTTTAAAAATTTATTATTATCACAAACGCCTTCACTATTTGACATTTTTTTGATCAATATATTTCTGAATTCATACTAATTATTTTCAATAAATGAAAATCTTTTAATAAAAATTATTAATTATAAAGTATCTAATTGGTTAAAATGAAATCTAAACATTTTTAAAAAAGTACATATTAAATTAATATTTTAAATTTTTAAATTACATTAAAAATTAAATAATACATTCAAAAATTATTTTAAATCTTTTTACTTTAAAATTAAATCAAATTATTTTTAATTAGTAGGAATCAAAGAAAATACCAATCATCCATGTGTGTAGGAGAGGCACAATCCGAATCAACACACAACATGCACAATATCAACACACATTTCAAAACAATCCTCACAGGACTACTTCAAGAGATAGGAACTAAATATGAACCTAGCCAGTGGATTTTGTTTATTGATAGCTCAAGTTAAGTTTAAAAGCAATACTACTTCACAACGGAAATCAACATCCATGAATTTCTGTCGGTCACTTTGTTCATTTTAAAGAAAACTATGACATCGTTAAGCTCTTACTGTTAAAGATGAATTTAAATAAATTACTGTTAAACACAACCTTCAGTAAAAGTTATACCATTAAGAAACAGGCAATATATTTCAACCAAGGAAAACTTATTTGGTGCTATTTGTGTAGCGTTATTAAAAAGGCAAAGTAAATAAGAATGAGTTATCTACTATGCATCAAAAACATTAATCAAGAGCTAACTATAAAATCATTTGAAAATAATCGTCTATGAAATAGCTCAAATCAAATCAAAAAGGAACCTGCTGCTAATTTGGTGGACTACAAAATGTGTTGGAAATTTTGAGCAACTTTCATAAAACAATACGATTTATTCAGATGTTTATTGACTCTCATCAACTAAGGAAACTGAATGAAACAATCAAAGAAAACATCCGGAAATGGTAAAATGTAAACGATTTTTTCTTAACAATGAAAATGTGAAGTCATTCACATCTTTAGTAACTTGTAGTCCATTATTATAGATTGATTAGGAATTAATACATCTCTACTTGACATCACCTGATTGTCATCCACTTCAAAGTTCAAAAGAGTTTTTGAATAAATCTTTTACAAATGATGATGACTTTAAAAAGTACTTAGATAAATTTGCTAGTGATAAGGATCATAATTTATTAGCTTGGACTCATGGAGTTTGTTCTTTGTATTAGAAAGAGTTTTATTTCATATTACTAAACCAAAATTATTTTTTTCGACCAAATATTATGAACTTTGTTTACAAATGTTTTGTCTTTAGTTGAAAAAATTAATAAACATCACATTACAGAAAACAATCTCAGCTAAAATGCATTTATGTATTGTTTTTTTCTTTTTTTAATTTTATTATTTATTATAGATAGACATAATGTTGCCTAATAATTTTTGTCGCATATATATATGTTTATATATATATATATATATATATATATATATATATATGTTAACCACAGATATCCTTGCATCACATCAATAATTCTTATATATTTGCAATCCATAATAAATGTGAATTAGATAAAATAGTATTTGCGATCTACTTATGTCCAATATTTTTTATTTTCCGTTCTAAATGAATTTTTGTTTTAATAAAATAATAGCCTTTTTGTAACTTTTGTGTACTGGGACAACTAAGTCGCTTTAAACTATAGATCATGGAGAAATTCGGATGAAAACCCACTTGCAACACCGGCACGAAGACTGACAAATCGAAAGAATCTCGCCTCCGTCTTTTGGGACAGTAAAGGATTTCTCTCGTTAGATGTCTGACCTCCAAATGCTACAATCAATGCGGATGTCTACTGTACTCAGATAGATCGTCTCATTATCGCCGTTCAGCAGAGGCGCAGACGGTTGCTCCATGGAGGAAATCACAATGTTCATTATCTCCACGATAGTGCTCGTTCACATACCAAGGACAAGCTGAATGCGCTTGGATTCACCGTACACCACATCCACCATACTCCCCGATCTCTCACCCTCTGATTACTATCTATTCTCTCCAATGAAGTGTGCACTTAGAGGAAAGAATTATGCCGGTGTCAACGATATCAATGAAGATCTTCTACATTGGTTTAACAAGAAACTGCGTGATTTTTTTCCAAAATTGGATAAGCAGCCTCCCTGGACGTTGGCTGAGATGTACTGAGCACAATGGCGACTACTTTTCGCATTTGCATGACGTGGACGATCAATAAAATATTTTATATTTTATTGTATTTTGGTGTTTTTCTTGCGACAAAACTTATGAGGCAACCCTATAATTATATTTGGTTGACCTACGACTTCACTCAGCCATTTAGAATACATTTATTTATACAACTTAATTATTTTTTTAACTTTCTAATGTTACTTTCTAATATTTTTCATCTCCCACAACTTTACAATCTCATCAGTATCTTCATCTTTTAGATTAAGTCCAGTTTCTGTAACTGCTAATATATAACGACCTTTCAAAGACCACTCTTTTGCTTTTGTATTCTCGATAATTGATGACAGATATTCTCCTATTTAGATTTTAAATATCAAATTTTGCAAACAGACTGTTACAATTTACCCGGCATTAGTGATCCTTCATAAACCTCATTTTCAATCATAAACTGTTCCAATGATGCGAGTGAAGACGAGTCTTGAGAAATGCTGCTCGTCGAATTTATGTTATGGAATTTATGAGTCAGAATCGTTTCAAGATGTTTGTACCAACAAATTTGGACTTCTTCATTGAAAAACGCTAACAGTAGTTTTTTAGCCTTTGAAAACAACTTTGGAGTCAACGCTAAAAGATGAATCTTGACATTGTTATAACTCTGAGATCCTCTTGGTTCACATGTCTTATAATCAGTTAATTTAATTTTTCTCGGCAATCTTTGCGTTCTTTCATCTTCATCTTCATCATAAATATCATCATCATCGAGTACGGGTTTAATTTCCAACATATATCGATCAATCTGAGCATTAATGTCTAGATTAGCCTTAATCCACTTATTCTATAATGCAATATTAAACGATTAATTATCAAAAATTCTTTAACATCCAACTTCTTTTTTCGGTCCACTCATTGAATCTTTAATAAAATAAAATCCAATACAATTCATAGTCATAATATAGAAATAAAATTACAAATATCGATAAATGATTTTAAATAATGCGATTTTACAATTTGATTTTATTGAATATTTAAAACAAGTTCAAGAACGAATTTTTTTTTAATAACCAAATAAAATTTATTTTTAAAAATGAAAATTTTAAAATTAAATTATTTAAAAAAAATAATTTTCAATTTATGTTTTTTTGTATAATTTAAAATTTTATGATTTGATTTTTACACACTTCATACAAGCCTAACCTGTTTGTTTGTTTGATAAAAATCTTATAATTGATTTTCAACCACTTCCCAATGCTCAAATAAGTTTAAACTTTGCGCACTTGCTCATTTCCGACGACAATACATGAATCGATTAACATATTTTTTTAATGCCTGTTTAAATATGTTTTTTTAAAAAAAAATTTTATGTAAATAATTTTACAGAAAAAAATTTACTAGTTTGTTTAAATGCATTATCAAATATTCGGTATTATTTAATTTCAAGGCGAACTTTTAAAATTTTAATTCAAAATTACGAGATTTTTAATTTTTATTTCGTTATTTCACTAAATCAAATGAAAAATGAAAAAATTACTTTCACCAAAATTAACGAATTGGTTTTCGTCAATCGACAGTTTGACAAAGCCTTATGATAAGACGTTCAAATCAAATCCAACAAAAGTTCCAAATATCGTTAGTGAATTCAAAAACGACAATTCGATTTTACCGACGATTAATAACATTTTTCTGGATCTCATCTACTGTCATTATAATCAGGATGATAAAAGTTGCCTTGAGACAATTCAATCAATTTGTAATTATTTAATCAAACTCTTTGTGTTTTCGGATCGCAAAGTGGCATTAATTGCAATAGAAATTATGCCTTCGTTTTTGTTTGCTTACCTTTCCATTTGCTGTAAGTTATTTTCATTGAAAATTTTAGCATAAATTATAGAATTTTTTAAATTTATTTGGTAAAAAAAATTAACATTTGATTTCTTTTTCGATTTTTAGACGTTAACATTTATTTTTATATATCTATTTGAATAGATGATTTATTTCAATATGCATTGCTTTTTTAGTTCAAAATTTATATAACATAATATAAGAAATTTAAATATTATTACAGCAAATATTTTGAAAGAAAATTTTAAATGTTATTTAAATTATTAAATAATCACAAACGCGATTTGATGTTGGAAAAATTTATTGATTTGTTTTTTTTAATTTTTGCGTTATATTTCGGTGGATTTACTACTATCCTCAGATTAAGATTTTTCAATAATTGTACTTCATTATATATGTATAAATGGGGATCATGTAAGTATGATAAAAGGTTTGATCTTTTGATCTTGGTCTTTACTTTCAACATTTATGAATGCTGATTTCAGTATGAATAAACTAACAGAACTTTGATATCAGAATGGATATTCTAAATCATTTCTTGAAAGACTAGGGTGAACCCGTTTCACCAGGTATGGCGAATTTTAAACGAATCACTTTAATCATCGGGAACTTCACACAGACAGAAATCATAATTAATACTATTAATCGAATTATGATTTCTGTCTGTGTGAAGTTCCCGGAGTTCAGTAAAACAAATTTAATTATTTTTTTAAAATGATAAAACAACCGATTGATTCGGAATCTACACGACGAGGCGATTCCAACGATGTGCCTCCTCCTCCGATCCGATGAGGGGATGTCGATGAATCAATGATGAAAAGGGTCAACATAAAAAATCAATATCAACAATACGAAATCCAAAGAAGGAAATATGATGAATTTGGATGAAAATCTAAACCTAGTCGACAAGAGGAGTCCGAAAATCTTGCTCCGTCGCCGATTAGAGAGGTAAAAGTTTGGTGAATTCGGTAATAAAAGTATTAATTCATTTAATAAAAAAATCGATAAATGAATTACATAATTAACTTTATAATAGAATTATGATTTCTGTATATAAGCAAAACAACTGATTGATCCGGAATCTACGCAACGAGGCGATTCCAACTATGTGCTTCCGCTGCCGATCCGGGAAAGACTTCCGATCTGCCACCGCACAAATTTAATTTAAAATTTAATTATTTAAAAATTTTCAAGCTATTTTTTCTTCATTATTATTAAAAAAATTATTTTGAAAAATTAAAATAAATCAAAAACAATTTTTAATTTTAAATAATCGTACGAAAATTCTATTTTAAAAATATTATAATTATAAAAAAAATATTTTTCTTATTTCTTTTTTTTTCAAAAATATTCAAATAAAATTTATATTAATTATTAAAAAAAATAGAAACTTTTTTCAAAATGGTCTTTTACTGTTGCAAAGTTTTTAAATTATTTAAAAAATAATATTAAAAAATTAATTATAAAACATAGGAAAAACATTTAGTATATTTTCAATGCAAAAAAATACAAAAATTCGAAAAGTTGTTATTTATAATTATTTTTTTAAAAAATTAAAATAAATCAATAACATTTTTTAAATTTACATAATCGTACAGAAAAATTTAATTTTAGAAAAATATTCAAATAAAAATTTATATTAATTATTAAAAAATAGAAATTTTTTTTCAAAATGATTTTTTACTGTAATTAATTTTTTAAATTATTTTTTTAATATAATTAAAAAATAAATATTGGCACCAAATAATTTAAATAAAAATAAAATTAATTAAAAAAAATAAAAAAACTTTAAAAAAATTTTTAATGCAAAAAAATATACAAAACTTTTGAAAGTTATTTTTTAATTAATTTTTTAAAATTTAAATAAATCAATAAAAATTTTTAATTTTAAATTATCGTGCAAAAATTCAATTTAAAAAAATGTTATAATTATAAAAAACAGTTCTCTTTTTAAAAATTGTTTTTTTCAAAAATATTCAAATAAAAATTTATTAATTATTAAAAATAAAACTTTTTTAAAAATGCTTTTATATTGTTGTTAATTTTTTAATTATTTTTTAAATAATAATAAAAATGTCAAAAACTTTTAAAAAATCACTTTAATCATCAATCTAGGATCAATCGATTTTTCATCCAAATTCATCATATTTCCTTCTTTCGTTTCGTATTGTTGACATTTATTTTTTTGTATTTATGTTGATCCTTTTCATCGTTGATTCATCGACATTTCCTCGACGGATCGGGGAAAGACTTCTGATCTGCCCCCACACAAATTTATAATTCATAATTAATTGTATGAATAAATTATTAATAAATTAACTAAATAAATAAATTCTTTTTATGTTGATGTCAAAAGTCTTAAAAAAATCTAAGGTATTGATTTTCTTCTTAATTTTTGTGGGGAGCCAGATCGGAAGTCTTTCCGACAGAAATCATAATTCTATTATCATAAATCATCATTGTATTATAATGTTAAAGTTAATTATGTAATTCATTTATCGATTTTTTTATTAAATGAATTAATACTTTTATTACCGAATTCACCAACTTTTACCTCTCTAATCGGTTACGGAGCAAGATTTTCGGACTCCTCTCGTCGAGTAGGTTTAGGATCAATCGATTTTTCATCCAAATTCATCATATTTCCTTCTTTGGGTTTCGTATTGTTGACATTGATTTTTTGTATTTATATTGACCCTTTTCATCGTTGATTCATAGACGTCTCCTCTTCGGATCGGCGGCGGAGGCAGTTCGTTGGAATCGCCTCGTCGAGTAGATTCCGGATCAATCGGTTGTTTTATCATTAAAAAAAATAATTAAATTTGTTTTACTGAACTCCGGGAACTTCACACAGACAGAATGACAAACAGAAATCATAATTCTATTATAGTATTAATTAACTTATGAGACAATAGATAATAAAGACGTCAAGGAAAGGGATAAATTATAACCTGAAAATGTATCTGTTAGGGGGTTTTTTGGTGAACTGTAAATTTTTGCTATTTTTAAATTAAAAATCATATTTATATTTCAGATCAATTAAAAATAATGTTCTACTAATTAAAATGAAATAAGTTTTTATAAAAAATTATAGTGTAGTTGTAGTGCCCTACTTACTGACACTGCATGATTGTTTTGTTTGTGTGTCTTTTGACCTTTGTGTTGCTTTCGTTTTTTTGTACAAAGCCTTAATTTTCTTGGAGCGGTGTTTGTATATGGGTTTTTTTGAGAGTGAGGTATGTTGTGTTCGCGACCATGTCTCGTGAGATAATTCAGATTTATCAAATACAAATTAAAAAATTAAAACTGAAATAATCGCTGAAAGTGTCGTTATAGACACAATTAACGCGTTGGAAAACAGAATTAGTTACATT
>MQRK01244918.1:22595-33575 GCA_001938485.1 Girardia tigrina
AGCAAAGATTGACGAAGTTCTTTGTGTCGTCGAGTCATCAACTAAACTTGTTCAAAAGAAAATACACGATTTCTTTGTTTAAATTGTATTTTGTAATATTTTGTATTAAATTCAAATTTTTTTTATAAACTAATCGATTTTATAATTGCAATATTTTTTCTAAATAAATTTATCAATAAATTATTATTTCGTTTAAAATCACCCCCGCTTATAGTCACATAAAAATGCCAGTCCCTTCAATGTGACTATATGTGGGGTTTACTGTATTAGCATTTGTGAAAGATATTTTTTTAATATTCAAACATTGAATAATTAAGAACTAATATGTAATGAATTAATTATTAATCATATATTAACTGTTAAAAGAATTTACAAGACAAAGATGATGATACGACAGTAAATTAACATTTGTTTCTGTTTTTAAATGGAGAGAATGTATCTTAGAACAACCATGTAACTTATGATTAGAAGAAGTCTTCTACCTTAACATGTAGCCCAAGTATCAAATAATACATATCTTATATCAAATAAATGTCAAAGTAATGAGTGGTCATTAGCAAAATGGTACATTGTAAATTAACAAAAAAATAGATTCCAAATCCTTCAGCTTTCATTTTTCAATCTCTTTAAATGATTTAAACGACTTCCAATTATTTTATTATTTGTTTTTAATGAAGTTAAAGAATAAAATATTTGGTTGCCCAAAAGGTTCGTACGGATCTTTAATATAAATTCATAAGCAAAAAAATTTTTTTGTAAAGACTTGTGTTCAATCAACAATATGTACACAATTTCTTTTCACAATATGTTGCCATCTTTCTCGTAACTTGGAAATTCCATCCTTCATAAACTTCAGAGATTTTGTTTAAAAAACTGTTTAAGATGTGATTTCAGGACATCAAGACTCAGAGTTCTTTCTGTAAATAGAACTTTGCAAAGACCTAAATATGTGATAGTCGGAAGAGGCTATGTTGTGGGAATATGGAGGGATGGGTGGAACATCACATCCCAGTCAATGTCAAACAACTTTTTCTTTGCAGCCAATGGAACATGTCGTCTGGCATTGACATGATACAACACAATGCCGCTCTTGTTCGCTAATTCTGGGCGTTTTTCCTGATTCGCTATCTTTACTGCTTGAGAGCAATAATTGTCTGAATTAATATTCTGGTATTTTGGTAGGAGCTCATAATGCAAAATCATCTCTGGATTCATTTAAAATCCCCTCACATACAAAATATGATTTTCTTTGGATGAAGACCAGTTTTTTGAATGACTAATAGTGGTTCTTCTGGTTTACCCAATATCTTTTTCCATTCCCACTGTAGTATATAATCCATAATTCATTACCCGTCCCAATTTGTTTATCCCAAAAATAATGAACTTTCAGAACATGAAACTGATATTAAAGATGCCTCTTATTCTCAATCAACAGAAGATATTCCTGTCATGAATGAAATTCCAATGACCTTTTACTTACAAAATATGTTCGCAGCTAAAATAACGGAGTCTCAATAATGGCTTGTTGATCATGGCGATAAAGAAAGAGGAAATTAGGATATTCATTTCAAATATTTATTATCTTGGGCAATCGATCGAGAACGTTAAATGGCCCTCTTCAGGACCACAATTTATGACTGTAAATGAAACAAATAAAAAATTATTGACCGGAAAATCTGGATCAGTTATTACTCATTTATGAGTGGTCTGAGTTCTCAGTTTCATGGGAGTCAGATTCTTATTTGTACTCTTGTAGACATTTAAGAATATATTTTTATCTTGAAAGACAAAATTGCACTGAAAATTTCGACCCTATTATGGGAATAATTATTATAAGAATAACAGTCTACTCCGGTTAATTCAAACACACAAAATGCACCGAAAAACGTTCGGATTAGCCAATATTCGGTTTAGCAGGAAATCGAGTAATCAGAATAAGTGTTCAAATTAAAAAGGAAACTCTCAAATCCAAACAACAGTGTGTAATTCCAAAACAAATTTATGAAAGTAAGAATAGAATTGCATTTTTTCTCTTATAATATTGAGTAATTGAAATCTGCCGTTGATTCTGGAGAACTTTGTCAGACAATAATTCTAAAACAAAAGTGAGACTTTTTTCACACTTTTGACGAGGAAGATTCGTCAAGAGAGAATGATACCACGAGATATTGTAGTTGTTCAATAACTTTGATACATTCCATGGGTTTCAAAAATTTAATGGACATCGGCATCATCATCCATCGTGCCTCAGTCGCCATCGTCCTTTTTATTACTAATCACAGTACTAAATACATGTAAATTTAGAATATTAAATGTGTTATTAGTTACTTTGACTTACTTTACAATTTCATCAATAGTTAATATGCCGGAAACATCTATGCAGTTATGCACAGCAATATATATATATATATATTCTTGGACAGTCTTTAAAAAAGAAACTTGAAATTTTACAACTCAAACAAAGCGATTTTATTATCATATTTTGAGGAGACTTACCAAATTAAATTGGATGCAGAGAATAAATAGTGTCGTGAAGCTCCTTTTCTTCCACATTTTACATTATTTGTTTTATTAAAATAAATAAATATCATAGACATATAAAGAAACCTCTTCAATTAGTCATAATTATTTATTCTTTAATGTCTTTAAATCTTTTTTGCCTTTTTAATTAATCTAAAAGTTAGAAAATCGTATTAAAAATAAGTTAATGAAAACGTGAAAAATTCTAAACTATTCCGAGATAGAAACATATTCGAATATGAATATTATATTTCTATAAATTTTTATTGTAAGCCTAAATACTACATCTCTGATTTGTATGACCTACACAACTGTAACTACCCCTACATGTAGAGTTAATAGATCCTTTCATTTATCAAGTGAAATGCTATCTGAAGGAAACATTCCACTATGACCAAGAATTTCTTGAAGCGCGGGATTCATAAATACTTCTACTGCGATTTCCGCAGAACCATCAGTTTTAGCTAGTTCTTCCTGAATCTTTTTCACTAATTCATCATGAGGCAGCTCAGCTGCCAATTGTATCCATTTCTGTGCTTCTTCTTCGATGTTTTCTCTTACTGATTGTAATTTCTGGTCGTTCTTTTCCAAGAGGGATCTTTCTGCTTTGCTCCTAGAAAACGGTTTAAAAAAAAACAACGGTTTATTTAAAAATTATTTGTATAGTAAAAACAAACAGTGGATTGTTGCTCAATAACTTTTGCCGAGCAATTTTAAGTTGCATATATAAATGATCCCGTTGAATGTATATTGCGTTATATTGATTTTGAATGGTACTAAATGTAAATAAATAATGATTCAAAAAATAATTAATTAATTAATTATTATTAATTAAATTTATTAAATTTTCTAATAACACTAGAAAGACGGAAGTCATTTTGACCGCTTTTGATGTTTGTTTGAGCACCATTCGTGTATGAATTCATTTTCAGGTCTGTGCTTTTTTAATTTGTCAATCTTATTGAGGTATACTTCTGTGTAAAAAATCGCTTCGTGAAATTCGAAATTAGTTGAGTTACAAGCAGGTATACCTAGACCGATGATGTTTAATTGAAATTTTGGAGCCTGTCAGGATGTAAATATTGAATTAAAATGATCCACATAGCATCTTTACAATAAAATGACACACAAATAGGCAGGATCAGTTGGATACTCAAGAATATCAAACCACAGTTCAATATTTTTCGCAAACACATGTTCCGCAGACCACCTTTTCACATTACCCACATGATGATGTGGATTTATTATGACACCGCTTTCGCTTCGTTACTTTGCTTCTGCTTTGGGATGGCTTGTGTTCATTTTAATGCCGTTGAATGAATGTTCGTAGAGTTTTCTCATCTGATGGACAGAATTTTATCCACATTTACCAGCATTATAAGCCTTGTTTCTTCTTTCTGTCGCTTGAGATTGGGACATAAATGTGAAGTTTACTGACCAAGGAAACAACTTTGCTTGGTTTCTAACGCTTAAGCTGTTAAAATACATCCACATGCCGTAGCCAATGACTTGCTGTACTAGATATCCCATTATCCTCAGTTCGATTAAATTTTGAATATCTCACCGATTTAGAAATACGGTTTCAATTATTTTCTTAATTCTTTTTAAGTAGTTTTTAAACAAGTAACAGATAGGTGTAGAAATTATCAGTTTTGAAATTGTATCTCATTCCCAAATAACTTTCCATTAGCCACAAGACGATATATTCAGCTAATGGTTTTTCTCCATGTCGATCTTCATCTCTTCTAAGATACAGGAAACCATTACATAAATATTTTGTGAGGACATCTACCAACAAAAGGAACTTTATGCCGAACTTTTTAGGCTTGTTACCCATGTGTTTTCAGCAGGATTAAAGCAATTGTCAATAAAGAGATACCACAGCTCAGAAGATAATGCAAACTTATCTGTGAGTAATCTTTCGGTACGTTTGTAATACCGTTTAGGTTTGTTTGTAATCAAATCGGACAAAACGTACGATTTCCATAAACATTATTATTAGTAGTAGTCGCAGCCATCAATATGACTCCCCTGAATTATGGCATGTATTTTAATTCCTTTAGTAAACTGAATATCTGCCATATCATGTTTCCACTCTGAAACAGAAAAGTATATATCCTCATTCACTTTTACTTGCATTGAGATATTTAGGAACCCTCACAAGGATCAGTATTAAAACCAATTGTCTTTTATAACAAAGCTATGATCTGTTTATACTGTAATATTAAAAAATCAAAATACATTAACTAAATACATTTTTCAATAATTGAGCATTTGTACTACTGATATTATATATTTAACATTTTAAATTGTATCTCATTCCCTAGTTCATTAGAAGCTAATGGTTATGATGGAAAGGTTACTGAACATTTTCTAATATAACAATATGTCGTATTAATACTTCAAAGATCTTGTCCTTATAAAGCATATCTGTTTAATTTTGGAAAGGCTTTGTACAAAGACAGAAATACATCAAAAGTTTTCTTTAAAGATTGTCGATTTATTAACATAATTTCAAAATTAGATGTAAAAAATTAAAATATTTTATTAGATGATCTTGTAACATCCTCGGAATTATTATTAAGAGCTACTTCAGACATCCAAATTTTATTATAATCTACAAAAAAATGTTTAAATCTAATATTTAAATAAACTTATTTTTTAGAAACAATTTATTTTATTAATCTTAAACCGGTATGAATAAAAATACTTATAATATTAATATGTAATTTTATTTTAATTTTATAAATCAATTTTAAATTATGAAAACATTTTAAAATATTTTATCGTTTGGTTTAATTTTATTAATTTGAAAAATCGCTACACATTTAAAAATTCTACATTTTAATTCGTATATTATATTTTAAACTATTTAAAAAATTCTTAATTCTTAACGGTTTAATTAGATCTTATTAATTTTAAAAATTTCTTTTTAAAACTTTTCATATTTAAATATATATAAATTTTAATTCGTACTTATTAATTACACCTTATTTCAAAAATTTTCCTAACATGTTTTTTTATTCCTAACATAAATAATGAAAGTTTATTTACATTAATAACTGGAAATTAATCTAAGTTTTCACTTTCTTCTTCCGATTCAACTTCAATCGTAGAAAATTAAGCTTCATTATATTCTCATAAGAAAAGAACGGTAAAGATTATGGTACATACAATAGAAATAATTTTCATAGAAGAACTTTGCCGCATGAGGAAAAGGTTCTACATATGAAGACTCATCGATGGTTATCAGCAATCAGCTTAGCATGAAATATGTTATTCGATTGCAATGATGAAATATTTAGAATTAAAGAGTACATATACAGTGGGTTACAAAATTATTATAACACTTATTTTATTAGGTATTTTAAACTTCAAATGACTTTTGAGAAAACGAATAGGTTTTGATTTAATTTTTTGATGAATTTTGCGATGATATACTTGTAAATGTTCTTGACAATTGGCAGAAATGTATCAGACTGAATTGTCTGTCTGAGTAATCAATGTGAACTAAATTTTGGTAATAATGATTTAGTATAAAAAATGAATAAACATTTTTAGGAAACATTCTAACAACTTTTAGTTAGATGATCTTAAATCTATTTTTAATAATACCATATTTAAAATTTAAATTGTAAATTTTTAATAATTACCATACTAAAAAGCATTCATTTTGTTTGTATTTTATGGTATTATTAAAATTTGTTTTTTACAGAATGGGCAAGTGTTCGGATATATGTCCGTTAAAATTAAGTGAAATTGAAAGACTTTTATTGGACACCAAATATAGACGAAGAGAAATAGCAAGACTTACAGGCGTTTCAAAGTCATTAATTAGTAATATTAAGTCAAGATCGATCAAGACAAGCCTCTGGATGCAGGTCGAATTGGAAAACGCGACTGGAAAAAAGTCACAACCCCTCGTACTGCCCAAAAAATAAGGAATCTCTGTCTCAATAATTGTGAAGAGAATTTAGACCGCTTTACTACGATGATAAGCAAAGATGGAATTAAAATTTTCAAAAGGACAGTTCAGAGACATTTGGCTGAAGAAAACCTAATAGGTTAGGGACTTACTAAAAAAACACTCCTGACTCAGGCAATGAAAAAAAAGAGACTTCAATGGGCTAAACAGCACAAGCATATGACTAATTAGGACTGCGGTCGTGTAAGTCACATTTTTTTAATGAGAAATGATATTTCTGTTTTATGGTATCATTTTACTGGTCTACTTCTCCGACGAGTCACTTTTCAAATTTTAGTAGGCAAATGCTGCTTCATTCGACGGTGCCCTGGAGAGCAGCTTTTCAAGGAATACTTTATAGAAAAGGTCAAACATTCCATATGTGTCATGGTATAGTCTGTGATTTCATCCAGAGGTTCGGGACCTCTGCACATTGTGGAAGAGACGATGAGAAAGGACCAATACCAGGAAGTGCTGGAAACTTATCTTCTTCCTAAGTTGGAAGAATGGTTCCCAAATGAGGAAGATTATATCTTTATGCACGATTCAGTACATTGTCACAAAGCCAGAAGTGTCACTGCATTTCTAGATGAAAAAACGTTAAAGTCTTACCCTGACCGATGAATTCACCGGATATGAACCCCATTGAACTCATGTGAGAAATCACAAAAAGGGTAGTAGCTAATAAAGTCATAACAACCAAGCAACAGCTAATAGAAACCATTAACAGAGTGTGGCATCATACCCCAAATCTCATAGATACTGCTAAAGTCTGCATAGAAAGTATACCACAACGCATAGAAGGCGTAATTCGAGAAAAGGGCGGTGTCCCACATCAAAATTATTAAATTAAAAATAAATAAAAGATTTGAAATTGGAATTTTAATTCCAATATTAGGTTTTTATATATGTATATTTATATCAAAAAAAGGTAAGAAAAAACATAATTACTTATTTAAAAAAAAGAAAACTCTTTCAAATTACTAATTGTTAATTTGAAAGAAACTTGATGTCAAAAAAAAGAATTATATGTAAATTTTTTAATGCTTTGTATGTGTTTTAATATGTTAATTATTATGAAATTTGATAACTAATAAAAATATCGATTTTAATTATTATCTTTATTAGTTATTATCATTTGAATTAAAAAGTGTTGTAAATGCACTATAAAGATTCAAAAAATAAATCTTCCTTTGGCAATAATGAAACGTGTTATAAATCTTCGAGACACGAAAAATCCAACAAAAGAAATTTGACTTTGACATCGATTGAATCGGTTTTCTCCAATTTTCTGACAAATACTTTACGTCAACGAAATGAACGGCATATTATTATTAATCGAAAAACAGCATCGGAATTATTCGTTCATCATTTGCTCATTAGGAATAATAAATCAACGAAGAGAAATATTTTTTACAAAAACGTTGAATTGTTTCAATAGCAAAACTATTTGGATTTCATAATTGAAAGTCTGTCAAAAATAACTGGGATCTCGAGAAATGAGATGAGAATTGAAACTTCAAATCGATCACTTAGTCATTATGGATTAAATATGAATACATGCTCGGAACGGTTGAATATTTGTATAAAGGAAGTAGAACGACGGCGTTTTCAGTTGGGCGTGAAAAAGCGTTTGGAAGAGAAAAATAAAATAAAAGTGCTGTTTAATGCGTCAAAAAATTATGCATATTTTGTGGGATTCGGCAAGAATATTGCGAGTGGCAGTACGGCGAGCGCCATGTCTCTACTTTTCGTTTACTCCCTCGACTGCATGAACTCGGCTTGCTAAAGACACCAAGAGCAACAAATGGGGGGGCGGCATCCTCATGGGCCCGGATGCTGGCAGTGAACCCCTCCAAAATATTAGTTTTTTTAATAAAATTGTATTAATCGTCTTCATATAACTTTTCATACATTATTTGTAATATTTTTTATTTGATATTTGGCTTTCGTATTTCTAAGCAAATACTGCTAAATGAAAAAACACAAGACTTAAAACTTTTTGTTTACTCGAAAATTTCATTCAAAGTTAATATTTCAAAAAAAATATATGTCCATAATAATTTGGCAACCCACTGTAGCAAGCACAAAGGATTAATTCATCGACTTGTCAAAATATTTGAGTATTATCGAAATAAAATATATCACAAATAATTTTTCAACAAATATATTGCATTTCTCATTACGAAAATCCATGTTAACGACTGCAATAAAAAATAACTTATCTATTAATATAATTATATATATATATATATATATATATATATACATATATATTATATATAAAGTATTAAGAATATTTTACTTATGGCAACGATAGTAACGATTGGAGTACTGTTTAACTAAAATTATGAAATGAAAAAAATACATATTTTAAATTATTGTTATTAAAGAACAACAATATTTTTATGAAAAAAATATTTTTACGAAGACTAATGTTATAAAAATAATATAATTTTTAACATCGATTTCTTAATTTTCTAAATATTTTTATGAATAAAATGTATATATCCATTTGAAAAATTATTTTTTATATCTTTCAGTTAGATAATACTCAAAATATTTGTTTAAATATTTAGATTTAATTAGAGTTTTAAACACAATATTTTGAAAAAAAATAGTTTTTATTTTTCCACCCCTTCAAAAAAATTGAAAAAAGTCCTGAATGTAAAGGAGTAAAAGACATTTTCTAAAACATTGGTGGTGGGGTGGACACTTCAAAAACGCGGTCAAAAAAAGGATTTTAATTTTATTATTTCTTAAAAATCGACTTTCCACATGAGATTTATAGTAATATTTTTTATATCTTTTACTCCAAAGAATTAGGAAAATAATCGTTATTGATTTATTTTGAATTTTACTAGAATAATAATAAATCGAAAAACGGTTTTTTCAAATACTCGAAAACCGTTTGGGATAAATAACTGAAAATTTGGTAGAATTATATTTTTTTGATGTCAAAACGATTCCCCAAGTGCAAATCGAAAAACCCGTGGGGCAGATTTCTTTATCAAACCCAGCTATATATTTTATCTTTTAAAAAGGCCTTTGATATGCTATGAAGCAGCTCAAGATCGACCATTTGTCCACATCGGTATTCGAATATTACTAACCTAATCCTACTTAAGACTGATATTTTTTATCTTTTATGCATTAATTATAGGAAATATAGAATTTTAAGTCGCAAATAATAATAATCATTCTGGGTTAGTCACTTATAAATATAAAATAAATTTAGAGACATAAAATATCCCTATTTGACAAGCATACGAACTTGTATGAATTCAATAGGGCTTCCTTCTCTTCTCTGATTACATGTAATTCGATTAAATTTTTTTGATAATTTTCATATAAATCATCATATAGCTTTTTCGGAACAACATCTGAATAACTGGATTCAAGTGTAACTATTTTATGATTAGCCTCTACTAATTTCAGTTTTGCTTGCCTTAAAATAAAAGAATACAATTAAAAGACGTTTTGAAAGTGTAAAATGTTTTACTCATAGGCCCATCGCAGTTTGACTGGATCTTCTTTGTGCTCAGCGTTATCTGGAGCTTTTGCAAGTCTTTCCATTTCTTTTAACTTTGATCTCAGGTCATTCATATCATTGATCAGTATCTTTCTCGCATCGGCTTCAGTACGACAGAGTGTATTTTGGTATTCCAATTCTTCTATTAGTCTTTTAACCTACATTTATAAACTTTTTTTCAAAAAATAATCCAACACATACCTCACATTGGAGAGTTTCCATTTCAGATTTTAAATTCCAAACTTCCATACTAAGTTTGGATTTGTCTTGTCTTAATTCCGTTATTTCTTTAGATTCTTTTTTTCGAATTGCCATTAATCTTTGATCATATTCGTGAGATAGCGTCCATAATAATTCCTTTAAATGAACTCATCATAATTAATTAATTCGAAAGTATTTATAACCTTCATTGGTTCAACTTTTCTAAGTTCAGATCTGAGATATTCAATATTCATTTCATATTCTCTTTTTATGGAAGCTAAAAGAGGTCTATAAGATTTTAAGGCTTGAATTAACCATTCAAAAGCTTCACAATGTATTTGTAATCGAAGACAATCGGGTTTAATTTCCGTAACTTTGTTCTTAGTAAGTTCCTTTTTAACGTGATTTTCTAAAAATTCAAGAAACTTCGGTTTCGGCACAAGATTCGGTAACTCTAAAATTTTGAAGAAAATTCTTTCAATTTTACTTAGGGAAATATAAATCATATTTTTTCATCTATGGAAATCATCTTTGGAAATCAACTCAGAAAATTGTTTTAACTTTAACCCTACAATGCAACGTGATTCATACTTGAATCAACCACATTTTATCTCAATATTTTTTACCAAGTCACATTCTCTGAATGTGATGAATATTTTAAATTTGGTATGTTGAAATTGGTTTGTTGAATTTTGTATGTTGAGTTTAGTATTTGGAAATGTGTTTCTCCCACCCAGATGGAAAATTGATATTTTGGATGTTC
>MQRK01244919.1:0-13983 GCA_001938485.1 Girardia tigrina
TAATTAATTAAAAAAGAGAAACTTTTAATTGGTTTTGACCCTTGGATCCTGTCGATTTGAATATTTTCTTGTGAGAATTTGATGGCCTGATTTGTTGACGTGGGTTTGATCAGAATTTTGGCCATCTCCGGGTTGTTTCCATCTGAGGACTGTTGACTTATTGATGGATCATTGAAGGTTGACTCTGAGAATTATCTGCTTACTGGTTCTGTGAGTTTTTGTGACGAAAGATTGGTATAAATTCGTCTGAATTGTACATTCTACCAGAATTTTTTTATCACCAAATATATTTTTAACAAAGAATTTGACTTGCTAAATTTTACCATTTATTTTTTTTGTTGTTGATGGAGGTTTGGAGATGTCCTCATGGTTGCCGATCCGTCGATGGGTAACGGCAGGTGCTGATAGTGCCTGCCGAGACTGTTGATGATCAGGCAGTAAATATTTCCCGAGGATATTTGAAAGCTACCAACCTGTCAATAAGGAACAGCGGGTGCTTTTAGTGCCTGTCGGGCCTGTCGAGGATCTGGTTGTGAAAAGACGTTATAGTTAAACTGAGGATTTGTCTTTACTTATCTCCATCAACTATTCTTTTATGTTTTTTTGTTTTATTACATCAATGAATCCACTTCTCATCTTCATTTAGTTAATGAATCGACCGATCTATGAAAAAGAAGATAGAGGGTTGCTTCGCAAGCTTCAGAAAAGGAGGGAAGAAATCGACAGAAATACAAAAGAGTTGTTCGAAAAAACAACAGAGCTCGAGGAATACAGAAGAATTTCCGTTCCTTTATCCGTACACAAACCGATGGTTGACAAATATCTGTTATCGCAACAAAAAATAAAGGCCTTACAAGCTGAAATTACGGAGTCGAGGATTCAACAAAATATGTTGGAGTACCACAAAAAGATAATAAAAAAAATTTCCCAAGAAGATCCTGCGATGATCTTGGAGACTGCTTCTAGAATTGCAGCAAAATAACCCATGGATGCGAAAGATGTAATCCTTGCTTCATCTTTAACAATTCATGCGTCTATCACAAAGGAAGATATGATGGCATCAATGACCAGCAAAATAAGCCGAACAAAGAAAAGGCGCGAGCAAAGAAAACGAAAGGCGCAACTATTCCAACAAGCAGAAATTGAATTAAAAGAGATTCAAGGTTCAGACCATCCCGATTCTACCAAAAGAAGCAGAAACATACCCGGCAAAGTGACTTAGAATTAGAAGAGACTCCTTGCTTTAATGTAAATTAACAATCCATTGCTACAGTCCCTGGCGGTGTATTCAATAAAATGCAAAAATTGTCCGAGGATAAATCAAAGGAAAAAATTCTCAAGGAACAACAAGCTCGCCTTCGCTTTCGATCCATTACGACTGGACAGGGAGAGGAGTTTATAGTTTTATCAGATTCGGAAAATTGATGATGAGGAGTGGATTAATTGACTTATTGGATGATTTCAATTTTATATAAATCTTTAATATGTAAAGTTTTGTTCATGTTCTTTTAACTTTAATCTCTGATATGAAATTGATAAACTCATAATAACCAATATAATAATCAAATAAAAAGGAAACATGTTGAGAAAGAATAAGATAATCAATTAATTAAATAGAAGTGGCATAAGTCAACTTTCATAGACCTAATATATTTAAATATAATGTAGGACCCCAGTAGGTACTTCATCAACTTCACTGGCGAGATCAAAGGGCCAGATGGGGTTGATCGGGTACGATATGGATCTCTAATAAGTGAGTTAGAGACACTTAGAGGAGAGACATATCTAAATAATATGTTGGGTCAAAATAAACTAAGATGCTAAAGCATAACATGAAACACATGAATTTAAATTAATAAAATTTAAATAATAATATAAAATCCAGCACCAAAAATATCACACCCAACATATATTTGTACTTGTTTTTTCATGTGTTTTATAATATCTGAAATGTAAAACCATTGATTATGTCCATATATATATATATATATATATATATATATATATATATATGTGTGTGTGTGTATGTGTGTGTGTGTTTGTATAAAATATAAGGAAAAATTAATTAAAAAAAATTTTTTTGAAAAAATTTCAATATCCTAAATAAAATTATTTAGTAATTTGATAGAGTTTTAATTTCATTCATGAAAATAAACGAAAGGATTTCTATTTAATACAGTGTATAAATTTTTAGATTATCGTAAGTGGTTTTTTTTGCAAAAATGACAACTTAGACATGTCCGATCAACTTGAAATCTCTTTTTCATGCATTGTCTTTTGGTTTTGATCTACTCTGAAATTTTCGGCCTGATAGTTAGTCGGGCAATTGGTCAAATTGGAGTTGAAAGATTTTTCCCGGACAGATCGACAACAAGTGAAGTTAATAAAAACGTGGTGAAAAATCATTTAATTCATAATCATTTTTTTATTTTCGACATCAATTTGATTGTCTTTAAAAACTGAAAATAATTTGAAACCACTCTCCATTATCCACTCAGACAAAGTCAAACTGATCGTTAATTTGACAAACGATCTACATACCACAAATCAAAAATTGATTGATTTACAACGTGCAACTGATAATAAATATTGAACCACAATCATGAAACCAAATGAAAGTGATGGTTTAATCACAATTTCAAAATATAAATATATTTTTTTTCTTTGATTAATTTATTTAAAGTACTTTATTTTAATTTAATGATTTTATTTAATTAATATTTTAATTTAATTGCTTTATTTACATTTACTTTTAATTTAATACTGTATTTATTTTTTAATTTCTTTTACTTATTTAATTTAATTTTACTTAATTTTATTTATCTAATATTTTAATTTAAATTGGACTCAAGTAAGGGTCAAAGGCAATCAAGACGCGAACAGACTGAATTTCTTAAATGCATTTACCAGGAGATTTATTCAATTTATTCTGTCTCTTACTATATCGACCAGGCTATGATTATGCTGCCAACACACTACATACCTCTAGTCACATGTGTTATCAACAGATTGTTCCTCCGTTCAATAACTTACTATTCCACTATCTGATGTTTCTAGAAAAAAAGTCGTCTTGAAACGGTTATGGAAATTTTAATATCCCAAATAAATGTTCATTAGTCAAACATAGTCGATAATATTTTTTTAGTTAAATAATTATTTTTATTTCATTATTTTTGTGCCATACACTAGAGAGAAAAAAATAATTTTATTCAATTTACAACAGAAACTTTGGTTTTTATCTGGATAGATTTTTATAATATTAAAAAAACTTTTATGATAATTGAAATTACAAAACTCTTCCGTTACGTTTTGTGTTTCGTTACAAAGAGATTACAATTTACTCTTAGAAGCTTTGAAGCCTTGCCATTATGTTGTAAAGACAAGTTTGTAGACGCATTATTAATAATGAATTCAATTTAAAATGGAATTTCTTTATTGAAAATGTATTGTCATACTTCTCCCACTTCAACGGATGTATCAAAAGAACTAAACGCAATTTATTATAAAAGTTTTCCGTAGTTCCATTGACAAGACATGAATTTATAATGTTAAAAAAGAAACAGAAATTTTGCAGAGATAATATTTATTTCTAATTTCTATAACGAAAAAATACTAAAGAAAAATTATTTTTTTTATTTAGAAATTTCATAATTAAAGCTCACTTAATGTTTATGCAATATAAATATTATTATTTTAAATTCTCAAAAGTGAATTAATTAAAAGTGAAAAAATATTTTATTCAAAATATTGTCTATCGGAAGCGGCAACTTTTTCCCATCTCTCAGGCAATTTATGAATTCCATCCCATAAAAAACTTCTCATCTTTTGCGCCGAGAAAGTCATCAAGACATTTTTTAATACCGTCAACATTGCTGAACCGTATTCCAGAAAGGTGATTCTGCATCGACCGAAACAAGTGGTAATTAGAAGGAGCTATGTCTGGGCTATAAGGCGGGTGAGGTAGAATTTCCCATAATTTCCAAATAATTTTTGCCCGGTACTGCAACATGTGGCCGAGCATTGTCATGATGGAAAATCAATTTCTCGTGTCTGGTCGCCCATTCTCGCCGTTTTTCGGCTATTGCTTGCTTCAAACGTATCAACTGTTGCCTGTATAGCTCTCCCGTGATCGTCTGGTCCGATTTTAACAGCTCATATTACAGCACATCCTTCTGATCCCACCAAATACAGTGTATAGACGTATATTCAATAAAGGTTCCTAGCATCTTGTTTCATACTTCAAAGAAACATTTACAAAATTATTTAAATATAATAATAAAATTAAATAAAAATTTCTAAAATAATAAAATTTTTATATGTTTAAAAATTATAATTAATTTCATTACTTAAAATATTTACTATTTTTTTAAAAATTTTTATAAGTCTCCATTTAACGGGAAATCTTGATATAACAGAGAAAAATAATTTAAATGTTGGTTTTTTATTATCAAGTCATTGTTTGTATAAAAATTTGTCAAAATACTCGATTTGTGGCTCGATTATTCATAATGTTGAATTTGATGATGTAGATCGATTACAAACTTTGATTAAAATGGAAGCGACAGGTGTTTGGTCAGCGGATAGCATTTCTGGATACACACATAGCTTTGTTATGAGAAGAGTAGCATCCGTATTAACACGGGCTGGACAATTATCAGAAATTTGGAATGGAACTGAACAAGCGAAATTAATGATATCATTAGCCTCTATGACGGATTCCGATCTGCAAGAAAACGTTATTCCTAAACTAAAAGCAGTAAAAGAAGTCAGAATCAATAAAAATCGGTTAAAATTTGCAATGAAAATTCAAATGATGATGTGGAAAAAAGACAAAAAGATGACTCAATGCTTTTTGGAATTGAAAGTCTCTTTTGATTTTGTTGTAGAGAAATTTGTTAAAAACGATCCCATTTTTTGCAAAGCAATTCGCGATAGTTTTTGTAGAAATAGTGATTTTGTTAATTCCGTAGACTCACTATTTCTACTAAAATAACACGAATAATTCACCTATTAATAAAGTTAACCGGTGAATTATCCTTTATACTTCAAAATTTGCAAAGCTAATTCAATCGAAACGTTGAATCAACTCAACAACCCTAAAGATAAAAAAAAGGACAAAATCAATGAACTTTTAAAACAAACTATATTATTCACTAACAAATAACTAAGTGGTTGTAAATTTTACAAAATAATGAACAGTTATTTTTTTTTGCAGCAAATGATATAATTGAGATTCTCAAAAATAGTCTATTACGATACAAACGGTTTAAATGTTCCGGATCTTTGGAGAATAAAATCAATTTGTCAGATTAATAATAGCTTGGGAAATTCGTTTTCACAAAGGATTTTCTTTTTTTAAAAAAAATTTCTTATTGATAAACAAAATAATAATGACCAAATCCGGGCCGATCTGTCTGACCATCAGAAAACATTTAATTCTTATTATTATTTTTTTTATTGATTGCAATTCAAATTTAAATTCGCTATGGCGAATTTGCATTTGAATTGCATTATTTTATTTATCGTCATAATAAGTACGACGTTATAATCCGTACTACAAAAGAAAATATAAAAATAAAAATAAAAATACAAAAAAATAAAATTCAAACCCAAAGAATAAAAACAACAACTCAAGATAAAAAAATGTAAAAATAAATAAAAATAAATATAGAACCACAGTGAACAAAGAAATGTTCCTCGCGTAGTACAAAAAAAGAAGTGAAAGCATATACGAAAGAAAATATAAATAACCGACGTAAATAGATACATTTAAAGAAGTGAAGGTAAAGAACTACATACATGTCAAAATAACAACCACCAACCGTTTACAAAAATGAAATATCACAGAAATAATAAACCATGCAAACGGAAACACAAAAAAAATTAATAAAGCCGTGTCAGAAAAAGGTACAACAGTTTTGAATCTTTTCTCAATGATCGTCCAAAGTAACCTGCGGAATATTTGGCCAAATTTTTAGATTCCAAAATACGTTCGGGAAATAAAAATTTAACAGAAAAAACAATGGAAGACGTGGAAATTTCTGATAGACAGTGTAATTGCTTCAAGTCTTGTTGTTTAAAACTCTATTGTGAATTCTATGCCAACAAAAAACTATGTGACAATTGCAACTGTCATAACTGTAAAAATAATTTACGAAATATCGATAAACAGAATAACTTTCACCAAAAGAGTTGATTGCAATCCGTCAGCATGTCAAGCGAAAGATAATGTTCTAAACGTAATGTCAGAACCAGTTTTCAAGAAGGCTTGGTTTTCTGTACCTTATTGCATAGTTACGATAGATGTGATTTAAATTAAGAGGCATTATGTCCTAACAACAAGTCTCACAATCTTCATTTGGCTTTTGCCACTCCTGTGAGTCATCTTGATGCACCCCAAATGTTAAGTATCGCCGATATGATTCATAACTCGGAATCTGATGAAAAATCAATTATGACATACGTCTCTTCGTATTATCATGCAATCGAGAGTAAAGAAAAGATCAGGTCAGCTCTGGACAATATTTGTAAGACAGTATCCAAACAAATGGATGAGGAGAGACGAGATGTTAATATATAAAATTTTCCACAAAGAAGTTTATTGTGAAGCTAGAATATTAATTTTCCTATCCACCTGATTTTATTAATCAAGCTTCATGTTATTCTTACTTATATAAATACAAAATATCAAACTATCAAAAATATATTAAAAAAAACAATACTAAGAAATATCAAAATATCACTAAATAAACAAAATTATTTTAAATTATAAATAATTATATATTGTAAATTTAAGAATAATTTATAAATTATATATAACAAGACTTGTGATGTTATGTAAAATAAAATATTTATTAAATTTTTAAAAAATAATTAATTAATTAATTAATTCTACTTTCCAATTCGCCATCGATAGTTGATGAATCGCGTCTTCTCGACTCATTCCTCTTTCCACCAACAGTTTTACTTTCTCTTTCATTTCTTTGAAATACGGTTTCTCTTCTCCTCCTGCGAATTCGTGATTCCAAAATGACGCCGTTTTATCAAATATTTCTCTATTATTTATATATTGACTTGCAACGACCGCATCTTGAGGATCGTCCGGTTCTGCGGTAATCAAAAGAGTTTGAATTGAAGTGAAAACATTTTTCATTGAAATAGTTGCTCTCCATCTTTCTGCTTTAAAAAGATCGAGACCAATACATCCAGTCGCCGAACTGATATTCGGATGCCACACTCGAGTGATAAACTTTGCTTTCGGAGGTTCGAAAGGATATTTTTCTGTTATTTCAATATCAATCAAATATCGTCCTCCTTCGTAAAGAGAATCTTTAAATCCATCGAATCCTCCGATCAATTTCTTCATATTATCCTCCGATATTTGTTCAAGTGTAACATTATCGGTTTTATCTGTTAATACCTTCCTAATTTCTGTTTGAATTCTTTTTTCCCAGACTCTTTGCATAATTTACAAATGTTTAAATTAGTATAACTAATATCTCAAATGAAGTTTAAATGAAAAAATAATCTTAAATAAAAATAAATAAATAGATAATTATTGGATAAAAATAAAAATACAAAAAGTAGAATATAAAGAAAAAATATTATTGCGTGAATATATTTAATAATGCTTAAAATACAAATTTCCAATAACATATTATTTTTGAATATATTTAATACATTTAATAATATAATTATTGAATATGTTTGTTTAAGATACTTTAAAAAATATCAATAATTATAATTTCGGTATAAAAATTTTTAATAAGAATTTTAAACATAATTTTTCCTTTATCCTTTTAAATATTTTTATTACAGATATTAATATATTTATTTTACAAGTATACACAAAATGCTCTAAAAAAGAAAAAAAATTATTCTGATTTCCTTGGAAATAGCATTTTGCATCAATTTTGATGATACCTTAAATACGGTTTTTAATACTTAATAAATATTTTCAAATTAATTTCATACTTCAAAAAACATTTACATAATTATTTAAATATAATCATAAAATTAAATAAAAACTTCTAAAATAATAAAATTTTTATGTGTAAATATTATAATTAATTTCATTACTTAAAATATTTACTATTTTTTAAAAATGTTTGCATTAAATATTCAGTTGCCCTTGAATGGGATATTTTAAATTTTAAAACTTTTTAACAGTTTGAAAACAAAATAAAAAGAAATTGAATATAAAAACATAATTAATAATCGTAAAAAAGTTTCAAATCATAAATCATATAAATTATTGATTATTGAATTAATTTACAAATATTTATAAAAAAAATTTAATTTTATTTCTTAAATCATTTTATTGTTGAATTACATTTGCATAAATTTGAAATACATTTAATACATTTATATTATAATTCTTTAAAAAATATACTGTTATGATTTTAATATTATTTCATTATTTTAATATATTTTTAATATTTAAATTTTTGGTTAAGACTTCAATAATTTACTAAAATAGACTCATAATTTTTTGGGTTAAAAATATAAAACAATAACACACTTTATATATAGAAAGTTAAGAATAAAAAATCAAAAGTAAGAGCAATTTACTGTCCCAAATTTATTTTTGTGGTTTTTCTTTACATATTTTTAATGCTTTATTACAATCATCATTAGTTTCACCATCATTCTTGTATAAAAGAATACAAATAAAATGATCTTCAATACAATCTTTTATTTCCGGATGCGATTAAATCATTTCCTCTTTGCAGTTTTCAATGCAAGGAACCTTAATTGAACATACGTCTATACATTGTAAATGTTTGTCGATGTCCTCCTTATGGTCATGCTCGGCAAATAAATAAGAAATTAATACAAAAACAACGAAAAACTTAATAAAAAACATATAAATGTAACTAAAATAGTTATAAAAATACCCTGAACATTAACGTAAATCTTTCAAAAATTATTTTTTTAAATTTTATTTTCGATTATTACATTTTAAATACTTTATTGCAGTAACAATTATGTTACAAAAATATAGTCTCAGTTAATCTAAACAGACGTGAAAATCTACAAATAAATAAATATTTTCTTAATTGAAATCTCAAAATAATATTAATAAAATTAAAAATAAACTGTCAATCTTTGAGAAAAAAATGGTAAAAGACGCCATTAATTATTTATAGATGGAATAATCTTTTAGAGATTGAAGAAATTAATAAAAAATGATTATTTATTCTTTAAATATTTCTAGAAAATTAAAGAAAAAATAAATAATTAAAATCGTTGGGAAAAATAAGCGTAAATGTATTTTAAAGTTTCTATAAACATTAAATAAATATTAAATTTTGTATTTAAAATTTAATTTAAGAAAATTGTAAATGTAATAAATTTCAAATTACAAATAAAGAATTATTTCAATATTTTTATTAGTTGTTAAATAATTTCCAAATTTTATGTTTCAAAAATAAAATTTACAGTTTAATATGGTTATTTCTAAAAGCATTTTTTATTATTCTTCAAAGAATTATTATTTATGAAACTTAAATATTTTTTCCCATTAGATTATGTTTATATTTAATACGAAGCCTATACATATTTCATTTATTTATTTTCACGTATTAACATAAAACAACTTTAAAGAAATATATTTGAAACAAAATAATTTAACAAATTTATTTTAATCATTTAAAATTATAATTTATATTTAAAAATATAATTATTACTATAAAAGAGCTAACTGAAACGGATGTTTCAAAGAGCTCCTTTAACAAAATATATAAATAAATAAAAATTAAATTTATATTTAACGAAACTATATAACAGTAAAATAAACTAACAGTAAGATAATAATAAAAGAAAATCGACATAAGAACCAGATAATTTGAGTTGTTGTTCGCATAATTATTTAAGAGATAATTGTGTCGATCGACATCGACATTGGCAGATGACGCGGCTACGACTGTCGAATAATTGATATTGTTGGCCGAGCTCGAAAGAGTCTTCCAGTAGGAATTGATTGTTTGGTTTTGTGGAATTATTGTTGTTGTTTTTGAATTTGACGATGAGTGAGAATTGGATTCCATGGATTGATATTAAAATCGAAAATGAGATTAATTAAGGTTTTATGATACCAAGAGTTGTATTAAGTCTGGTAATAAATCAACAAACAATATAAAAATAAAAAAGAAAACCTATTGCATAAAAATATTTCAATTGATTTTTTAATAATTTTTAATTTATATTTTTATACATACATAACAATATATATATATATATGTCTATGAGTGACTATGTTAGTCACAACAATTACAATTTAAAATAAGTAAAAAATTAAATTAAATAAAATTTTATTATTATAGATAATTAATTTCGACGATCTAACCGTCATCGTCAGGTCATAAAGAAATTTTTAATCTGCATATTTAGGCAAATTTGTTTCATCCAAACACAATCAATAAGGTCGTCGATAGATGTTTTACAAGGTTTTTTTTAATAAAAATTATTTATGTTTTTAGTTTATTCTTTTAAAAATAAATATTTTATCAAAATGTTCATAATAAAATAATAAAATAAACATATAAATAAAAAAATATAATTAATGTAAAAATATTGCGAATTGCATCTAATGTAATTTTTAATAAATTTTTAATAAATTATAAATTTTAATAGATAGATATATATATATATATGAAATTTTTAAAATTATGATAATGTAATCGTTGTGGTTTTTCTTTAACATTTATAAAAGATAATTATGAAATAATATCTTTCCTTTCTTCACATTTAACATTATAGATGTTTCTAATTTTAAAATTTATTTAAAATTTATAAATATAAAAATAAATAAATATTTATTCAAATAATGTTTAACTGAAATTCATTAGCACATTTATTAAATTTTTATAAATATATATAATTATATTTTCATAAGCTTTTAGAGTTTATGATTCTGTTTATTAAGCATTAAAAATATGTTTTTATAATGAATTATATTTTATTTTGTTTACAAAATATCAGTTTTCAGGAAAACTGAATTATTCAGTTTTGATATTACTTGAAAAGAATTTTAAATAGAGAAGAAAAGATTAAAGTTTTAGATTTATTTTCAGGAGATCAAAACCTTAATGATGATAAATTTTATTATTAAATAATTATTGACTAAGAATAATTATTTAAATAAATAAAATTTAAAATTATTTAAAATTTTTTATATTTAATTTTAAAATTTTATTTAATTTCAAAAATATATTTAAATAGTCATTCAAATATATATATATATATATATATCATTATGGTCTTTTAAACTAATTAATTAATAAAAATTGTTTTAAGCATTAAGAATTGTATGTATTGTATTTTAAATGTTATTTATACCGAAAAAATAATTATTGATAATTTTCTTTAAGTATCTTATACAAATATAATCAATAATTATATTATTAAATGTATTAAATATATTCAAAAATAATATGTTATTGGAAATTTGTATTTTAAAAATAATTAAATATATTCACGCAATAATATTTTTTCTTTATAATCTACTTTTTGTATTTTTTTTATCCAATAATTATCCATTTATTTATTTTTATTTAAGAATATATTTTCATTTAAACTTCATTTGAGATATTAGTTATACTAATTTAAACATTTGTTAATTATGCAAACAGTCAGGGAAAAAAGAATTCAAGGAGAAATTAGGAAGGTATTAGCAGATAAAACCGATAATTTTACACTTGAAAAAATATCGAAGGATAATATTTCAAAATTGATCGGAGGATTCGATGGATTTAAATATTCGCTTTACGAAGGAGGACGATATTTGATTGATATTGAATTAACAGAAAAATATCCTTTGGAACCTCCGAAAGTAAAGTTTATCACTCGAGTATGGCATCCGAATATCAGTTCGGCGACTGGATGTATTGGTCTCGATCTTTTTAAGGCAGAAAGATGGAGGTCGGATATTTCAATGACAAATATTTTCACTTCAATTCAAACTCTTTTGATTACCGCAGAACCGAACGATCCTCAAGATGCGGTCGTAGCAAGTCAATATATAAATAATAGAGAAATATTTGATAAAACGGCGTCATTTTGGAATCACGAATTCGCAGGAGGAGAAGAGAAACCGTATTTCAAAGAAATGAAAGAGAAAGTAAAACTGTTAGTGGAAAGAAGAATGAGTCGAAAAGACGCGATTCATCAACTATCGATGGCGAATTGGAAATTAGAATTAATTAAATAATTAATTATTTTTTAAAAATCTAATAAATATTTTATTTTACATAACATCACAAGTCTTGTAAGTTATAATTTATAACTTATCCTTAAATTTAAATTTATTATAACTTATCCTATAATTATTTATAATTTAAAATTATTTATAAATAAAGGTTTTGGGTGTCTTGATAGTTTTGAATTTGTGGATTTTATTTCAAAATTCGATATTAATAATAATGATGAAATTATGGCATCTTTTGATGTTGTAAGTTTATTTACAAACGTTCCATTGAAAGAGACTATTGATTTGTGCTGCAATCTTTACTAATACTACTAATCACAGTATACTTGATGAAGTTGCATTTCGTGAATTGTTAAGTTTTGCCACGTCAGATGTACATTTTTTGTTCAATAATGACTGGTACAAACAAATTATAATTATTTATAATTTATTTATAATTTAAAATAATTTTGTTTATTTAGTGATATTTTGATATTTCTTAGTAAGGTTTTTTTAATACATTTTTGATAGTTTGATTTTTTGTATTTATGTAAGTAAAAATAACATAAAGCTTGATTAATAAGATCAGGTGGATAGGAAAATTAATATTCTAGCTTCACAATCAACTTCTTTGTGGAAAATTTTATACAGAATCTAATAAATGGATGTAAATGATTATATAATAAAAATTGATTATATAATAACAATAAATAATTGCTTCGTTATATAAGTTAAAAATGGTACGCCGACTTTACCGCGGAAAATTTACAACAAAATTGTCAATAAGTGAACAATTTTATCTAAAATATGAATAAAAATTTTTAATTATGTTATGATAAAACAATGAATCATACAAAGGTTTTTATTTTAAAACAAAATGGGTAGAAAATTTCAGATCGACATTTAATTATTCTTTTTAATATAAAAAATAAACAAACAACATACGAAAAATAAGTAAATTCCAAATTTAAAAAATTCAAATAACATTCTTGAACAAATGAATAACACACCAAAAAAATGTGATGTGTAAATAGAAGAAAGATACAAAAACATTAAACTGATAAATTAAAATAATGTAATAGTAATCCAAAAAGTTTAAATTATGAGCAACACCTCTTAGATAATCCAATATTGGTAAATTGTTGTATTGCTCAACGACACGTCCAATCCTCTCACTTACTTTTGCATAAATTTGCGATGAGAATTGTGGGAATTCTTCACCTGCTCTAATGCGCTGCAAAATTAGTTCAACAAAATCTTGTTCAGTACGAAATTGATTTATCAAACTATAAACAGTTGGGTGATTGCAAGCGATAGAATTTTGAAACCTTGTTCAGTACGAAATTGATTTATCAAACTATAAACAGTTGGGTGATTGCAAGCGATAGAATTTTGAAACGCACGATGCCAACCTTCTATTGCATTGTTTGTGCGTGGTAGATGAGAAATAACGCGGTCATATACATTCCAACACTGAATTGAATATCGATGACGTAATCTTTGTTCTCCACGAGCACGGCCAATATATGTATCCTCAAAATATGCAAAGACATAATCCAGTTCTTGATAATCATTAGAAAGATCAAGTAAAGTCAAAAAGGCAGTGATAACATCATCCACAGGAACAAACGCTTAAGCCATCAGTGATTTCAGAATGGTTCTAATTTTATCATCGTTTACTACCATATAGTGTACTTGCGTAGTGTAATTTGTGACCTGATGATGGGATTTTTATTATCTCGAAACGCGTCGTCTTGTTTTTATCCCTATTATATAGATTTTACT
Organism: Girardia tigrina; assembly: GCA_001938485.1. Classification (NCBI taxonomy): domain Eukaryota; kingdom Metazoa; phylum Platyhelminthes; order Tricladida; family Dugesiidae; genus Girardia; species Girardia tigrina. Next base: position 13,973 of record MQRK01244919.1, read on the forward strand.
TTGCAATGTGT
>MQRK01244920.1:20449-35111 GCA_001938485.1 Girardia tigrina
TAATTTGTTTAAATTCTTAAAGTTAAATAGTAATATTTACTTTTTATCTAAAATAAATATAAAATATATATAAATAAATAAATTAAAACGAACAATAATAGTAAATAGATGAAATTAAAATAAAAATTATTTATCTGATTTAAAGAAACAATTTATTTTATAAATAAATAAAAAAGATTTAGAGTAAGAAAGCTACTATATAAAGGAAAAAGATTTTAAACAAGAGGACACAAAAAATAAGAAGAGAACAAAGAGGAACGTAGAAAGCTAGAATAGAAAAGAACGTCTTAATTATCTAATTAGAAAGGTCAGCAAAGGAATTCGGCTATTGTAAATTAATATCTCACACGGAGATAATTATATTCGAAAGGCCATCTCACACGGAGATAATTATATTCGAAAGTCTACTATAAAAGTCGAAGCGAAATCGGCTCAAGTTAATCGATATTCAAGATTCCATCAACGAGCGATTTTACTTATCAAAGAAATTAAGAGCTGAGAAAAGCTATCAAAGTACGGATCAAATAAAGCTTACATATATATTTATATTGACGGTAATATATTTTTATATACTTCAAACTTAAAGGGGTAGAAAAAGATTTTTCTCCCTTTTACCTAAAATATAAATTTTGCATAAGTTAAGCCCTGTAAAATATCATTTGTAAAATACTGTATTTATCAATAAAACTTATCAAAATAAATTTCTTGTTTTAATTTCAGTTTTCATAAACCGTTAAATTTTTAGTACACCAATATCCCAACAAAATCTACAATATTATATTTAATGTGATAAATCCTAAAACTTTTAATATTGACTAAAATGCTTTGTAAGTATGATAAAAGATGTATGAAAGTTATTTTCAATTTTTACAATATTTATATATTTAATCAGTATCATTTTAAGTATGGTAAAAATTTCTAAATACTTTTATCAGATTATTTTATTTAAATTTATCAATTCACTGAATCAGAGATAAATAAGTGAATTCCATAAATTTAGTCGGGGCAAACTTGTTGTGATGAAAAAAATTAAAATAAAATATGACATGTTGAAAAAAGGATTTATGTTTGTTTGAGGCGACTGTGGCTCGAAATCGAACGATTTCTTATAGTTACAAAACATATATTTTGTTATATATTTTGCCAATTTTAATATTCCCTGTCCTTCTAGACACTTCTCGTCTTAAAATTCGATATCAGTTAATAAAAAGTCAGAATCTGGAGACGAATTACAAAAAACTACATAAATAACTTCTAAGTAAATTGTCCAAAATGCATTTTTAAAAATTGATTGATATTAGAAATATTATAGTTTTTTAATCAATTATTTTATCAAATATAAAAAGTTTAAATTGATTTTATTTTAAAATAAAAGTAAACAATAAAAACGATTTCAATAAATTATTTTTGCAAATCCAATCGATATCTCGGAAAAGAATTGATAATCAAATTGAATGATTATTCATCGATGTGATTTGTTTTAATGTATTATTATATTGCACATCAATTTACACATATTTTAAGTCTAATTTAAAATTACAAACATTTTTTAAATTAATCATGAGATATTGATATTTAAAATTAATAGTATGTGTTTATTAAATTATTATTTTGATATGTAATTTATTTTTTAAATCTTATTTAGTAATAAATTTTTTAATATCATGTCTGATTTAACAAAGGTTTGTTTATCGAGTATCATTGTTATGCTTTTGTAATTATCATATTTGAATTATATCTGTTGTATCACTTTTTATAACACATACCAAATACACTTTACGTGTTTATATCTGGTGATCGTCAATCGATGCTTGAATCGTCCCGTTATATACTCTGTGATTTCATTCACCATATCTGTTCTCATTCGATTTATTTCGCCAGATTGAAATTTTATTAATTAATGATGTATTTGGCAGATGAAATGGCCTAAATGTTTTCGGAGAAGCTCGAGATTCGAGAAGAAAAAAGAGAACGATAATTCAGAGAATGAAAGTAAAGAGATTAATTCGTTGGATGAAACACAACTCGATAATTTGATTGGAAAGTTTGTGGTTGGTTTTTTTATTGTATTTATTTATGAATATTGTATGACATGAGTTTGACGAATGTTTATTAATTATATATTTTTATTTATATTTTATTATTTATTATTATTTTTTATATAATTATTATTATTTCCTTGTAGTAGTCTTTTGAGTTTGGAACAATAGGGATTGATTTTATAGAGAAAATATCACGAAGAACGACTACATTGTAGTAAGATATATTATCCTAATACAAGATTTAAGAAATGTCTACCCACAATTCTGGCCTTTTCTTGTGAATAGCTTCATGTAAATATGACGTAACATTCAATAAATACTCTTTGTTGACGGTTTGAACATGTTGAAGTAATGCACAATAATCTATGATAACTGTAAATATGTACTTGATTTTTAATCTACTTTGGTTCAATCTTTTCAATCTGGCCTTAAGTTTGGCTCTTTTCATATTCACTGGATTTTTCTATAGTTTCCAGGTCGTAATAATTCGTTTTATGATTAATTGACAGTCAGAATGCATCTCTTTAAAGATCTTAATGCGGCGCTCTTGATCAAAGAAATTAAAATGTTTGGCACTAGTCGACATTTTACACGTTTTTGTTCAAAATATCATTGTGAGGAATATTTTTTATGTTTGATGTTTTGTGTGTTTTATTTTGGACTGTGTCGCTCCTATCCAGACGGTTGAATAATATTTGAACTCCTAAAGTCTTAAACCAATTTCATTTAAAATTATTTAATAAATCTAAATTTATTTTGATTAAATGCCATTGTAAAATTTTAAAGAAGTTGATAAATTTTATAATAATTTTTTTAATAAATAAAGAAAATAAATTTTTTTAAAATAATTAATATTTATCTTAATTTTAGCAAACTAAATTTGTAGTAAATATTTTTTAAAGATTTTTCATTTTCAAAATTGGTTTAGATAATTGGATAAAAATTAATTATTTTTTATAAGAATGTCTTCGAATGAAATCTCAACTACGTATTATCCCAAGGATGATTCAAAATGTCTAATAAAGATTATATGTGCGAGTTTTCATAACATATTATTAATATTATTTATCAGTAGAGGTTTGATTTTGTCCATAACGCTCTTCCTCTTCAACACGTTCATAACCTCATTCGAACTGTATTTATACCACCTGTAAACATTCCTTTCCAACATGTGATTGCTATGAAAATGGAAAGGTTAATTTGAACTTTTGGTGATTTAGATTTTTAAAAGTTATTTTAATTTGTCGTGAAAGAGAGACTTTGAGTGATTGTATTTTTGTGATTCTAATAATTCGATTTGTTGTTAAAATTTGATTAACATCAATGGAGAGTTAGTTGTGAGAGAAATTGTTGTAAAGCGAATAAAGTAGTTGTTCAAAGCAATTTTTACTTTTGTAAATATTGAACTAGATTTTTTGGTTCAATAAATGAACTAAATAATTCAAATCCGATTTGAATTGTGAGCTCTTATAAAATTAGATAATTTGTTAAAAATATTTTTTTTAAACGATTGATTTATTCTTCTGTTGTTATCGCTGATACCCTGAATAACCGAGTAACCTTTTTTGGACACGGGACAAAAAATAATTGAGCAATAAATCAAGTGCCATTAATAATTAAATAAATATTTTTAATCAACTATTATAAAATAGATTGCTCCTTTTTCTATAACAAGTAATCACATTTATACATAACAGATTATCAAAGAAAGAAATTAATAATTTTGAACATTCCAATTATTAGGCTTTATTTTATTTTTTCTAAGAGGGGGCAAAATAAAAACATTCCTTAGGTAGAATTTTTCTAGGGGGGGGCAAATTTTTTTAAAATAGCAATTTATTTATTTTCCTTCTCATCAATTTTGAAATCATAAAAACATAAATCATATTAATAAAGCACAGCTGACACAATAAACAACATATAAGAGAAAATAACCAAATTGATATTTATCAGAACACGCATTTTTTTCAAAAGTGCTTTATTTAAAACCACAAATTATTCTATGAAAAGAAATTGCAACCTTCTCTTTTCTAACGCAAACCGATTAAGAACATTTATAAAATATTGTTCTTGCATTTCATCTATTATATGACGATGGACACTCATCTTGCAAAGGCCATTCAGTCTATTCTCTACCATAGATGACCGTAACCAGGTATTAAACCTGTGTTGAGTACTAAATGACCTCTCTACTGTATAAGTAGTAGCTGGGAGTGTCAATGCCAGAGTAAGGGACAAAAAACAGAAGGATAAAATACTGACGAACGCTGTATTAAATCTAAGAAAATCAGATTTTGAATCTCATTTATTGGATTATCGTTCCAATATGCACACCAAAATGTATCATCTGCTGTGAAATTTAATTTACTATTTATATTTTGTTTTTTGTACTCATTTAATTTTTTATTCCAGGGGGTGCAAGTGCTCCCTTGCCTCCCCCTTCGGGGCGCCTATGTTTATTCGCTATGCTCTACAGTATAAATATGATAAATTTTTGTCAAATTTATCAATAATGTAGATGAGACTGATGCTGTGTTCATGTTGTCTATTTGGCTAAAAAGCAAGTTAAGTAGACAGATGTGTACAAGAAATCTGAAACTGCACATTGTATTCCACCGACTTTGGGTTTCTCAAAATTATTATAATTAATTCGAAAATAATTAGTGGGTTGAAAAATTATTATTGTATCATTTTATTTTTTAAGGTATTTTCAACTCTGAATAATTTTTTTTAAATGAATATGTTCGATTGATTTTGTTGGTTACTTAAATGATAGTAAAGTTATTATGTAGACCAAAATAATTTATTCAAAACACACAATTTATATTTTTTTTAAAGTGCGTTTTTAAATCCAGGAGGAAATTTCGTCTGACAAAGATATCAAAGAAAAACTTCTCAAAATGGATGTTAACCAGAAAAGAACTTTACTGAAAGCGAATCTTCAAGTAAAAGTCTCAATAATTACTATTTAAAAAAATGTTTCACCCTAAAATAGAAAATTGAACCTAGTATTGAGGAACTGGAGACGATGTTGAGCAATCTCAATGAACTTTGCGTTACCGATGATATTGAAGTAAAATGATTTATAAATAACGTGAACTATGTTTTCTATTTTGTTTTTTTATAGGAAAATGAACATATGAAACCAGAAAAATTGTTTGACCACCTTTCAGCAGCTCTTCGTACACAATCTCTACGGTAATTTGGGTGTATTATTTAATTTATCTAGTTTTATAATTGTAAGGAGCGTTTATACCACTTTCATTATCACTAGATTCAAGATTCATAATTCAACACCAAAATTTGATTAATGACAATAATTCACATAATTTTTCTTGTTAATTCAATTATTTCGCCAACAACTAATCTATTGATTTTTTCTTCCAATTCCATTTGTAAAATATAATAAATTTTAAAACTTTGAATTAATAAAATTAATTTTTAAATTAAAACTATTATTATTTGGATTTAGTGATACACATATAAATAACACGTATTATTATTATTATTGTTTTATTATGGTGAACCAAAAGTTTCTTCCAATTTGTTATAAATTTTGTGTAATTACTTTTCAAATGAATAAACATATTTTATATGCATGTGTTAAATACTAGTTTTAAAGTCTTGAATCGCTCTATCATATTTTATATTACAGTGTTTGATAGATTGTTTCTTTAATTTTTTAAACATCTCGAAGCACCATGAAAAAAATTACAAATTTGTGTTCTTGTAGACAATTATTAGAAACCAAACTTTAATGCTATGAGAAGTGGTTGCAACATCAATATCAGAATTCATTTTTTAACACCAAATTTTATTATTATAACAACAATTCACATATTTAAACAAATTTTTCTGTTAATTCAATTATCTCGCCACAAATTAATCTATTAAATTTTTCGATTCAATTTTTAAAATCTTGCAAATTTATTAAATAATTTTCACATTAAAACTAAAAATTTATTTTAAAATTTATTTAAAATTGTTTTATAACTTCTATTAAAATATATAATTGTTATGATAGTAAAAAATTTTTATTTATAAATAAATATTTAATATTTAATGGTTTTCTTATCATTTTTAATTTTAAGATAATTTAATAGATACATTAAAAAATATTTTTTATTTTTAAATAGATATTTTATTTTTTTATGATTTTCTTTTATTATATCATTTTTAATTTTTAAAATATTTAAAAAACACATTAAAAACATATTTTATTTTTAAATACGTATTTTATTTTTTAATAGTTGTTTTATTATATCATTTTTAATTTTAAAATATTTAATAAGAATATTAACATTAAAATATTTTACCTTTTAAATTAAAAATAATAAATTATTCTGGTGAGATGTAAATTTAAATTAACATCAAATGGTCTTTATTTCGAATCTTGATTGTTTTTTAATTGTTCTAACGAAATTGTAGAGTTACGGTTCAAACTAGAGTCTGAAAATTCATCTAAAAGAAAAAGAATCTACCGACTGAAAGCTATAGATATTGAACTCTGAACGAATTTCGAGGGTTTTCAAGATGTGGATAATATTAAATTAAAATTATTTATATTTTTTATGTATATTAAAAAGTATTAAATTAATTATTGATATTTATGTATGTATATATATATCGAAATATTGGGATTAAAAATTGTGTTGTTTAAACGTACAATTTGTGGATAATGAAAATATTATTCATCAAAAATTAGGAAACAGAAAAAATGCATTGGGATTATTTCAGTGGAGCTACTATTTGTTTTCTTATCTCAAATGTATATATATATATATATATATTTGTAAAATGAAAATAAATAACATTTCGATTTAAGGAAAGAGAATATCTTCTATATAGACAACACTTATGGATTTGTATAAATGGATAACTATGTCACTTTACGTGAAAATAATATGAATACAGATACAAAAATGGAAACAAAGAATATAATTTTCCTTTAGTCAAATGGAAATATTTATTAAATTTGTATTATGTGTAAGTGGTTTCTTTTATTCAGATGCTCATATTGAGCAAAATGCATACATACTAACGCAGAGAATGGGAATTTAAGCAAATGAATACAGCAAAGTTTGATTGAGATAAAATGGAAAACAACATAAATAATAAATGAATATTTCTTATCTCTCGAAATCGTAATGACGCGAAAATCTTAATCGACCTAATCACAGAGACTCTACTTGAATCACTCCACCCTAGGGGTTTCAATAATGTTCATCGAAAAACTGTTATCCTTCCATTTTTACGATAATTTTATTTTTTATTTAAAATTAAAATCAATTAATTTTGGGCATCATTGTTTTATAATTTGGTTCCCTTTTATTTCATAAAATTAGATAGAAAAAGCATTTTAGTCGTCTTCTTGTAAATATAAAGCATAATAAATTCTCCTAATATTTTTGTATTAAAATTAAAATGTTTCATTTTATGAGTTTCACTTTAATATTTAAAAAGTGAAACAAGATGATAATGTTATCCATAATTTAGACAGGCTAGACATTAAGGATCTTATTTCTTTCTGAATATTTGACTAGAGATCATTACGTAGTTCATCGGTAAAAAGATCATTTTTTCTGATTTCTTTCTTATTGAAGACATTTTACAAACACATTTTACAAATCTTAAGAAAGTTTTTGTGTGTAGAATCATAAAGACACTGAAAGATTAAAAAGATAATGAAATGCAATTAACGTATCATAATAATAAAAAATTTTTGTAAATTACTTTAAAATACTTTAATTTATTTTTGTATTTAAATTGTATCTAAAACAAATTGTATTTAAAATTGTATATTTTTTTATTTAAAATAATTTTAGGTAATAAAAAATTTTAAACTTACTTATTGATAATAAGTAAGACGTTAAAATCTTTTATTAATAAAAAAACGTTTTCATAAATAAATAGAAAATAACATTAAACTAATTCTAAAATAATAAAAAATCATTTTGTTAATTTAGTAAAAATATGACTACAATAAATTATGTTGGTTTTAAATTAAAATAAATTGCAAAATAGTGGAATGTAAATTTTCAAAATAAAGTTAATAAAAAATTTCAATTTTAAATTAGCTTATCGATATTTATAATTCTATATTTTTATATAAAAATGGGGTCATAAAGAAAACAAAGAAAAGTTCCTCGACAAAAAAATTGTTTGAATAATTGTTATTTGTGATAGAAATAAAATTTGGTGTTAATGAGTTATAATTTTGATCAAGAACCCAACATGAATAAAATAGCATTCTCTGAATTCAGTCTTACATATGGTTAATGTTATGTTGTGTTTGTACTGCAGGGTTAACCATGCTTAAATGCTCCAAACACTTTAAAATATTTCAATTGTTTTTATCAAATTCAATAATTATATTTTTTGAATAAAGACAATTTTGTTAAATATTCGATCAATCAATGGTTTATTTTAAATGAAATCTAGTTCCTTTTTGTATCAGATCATTTATTCTTCCGTTCTAAGTAGAATTTCAAGGCAGTATCATGTATTTTCTTTCTAGTTTCTTGCAAAACTTATTTTCAGTACGAGCCGTGAAACCTTGAGACAAATATTGATACATTTTCGCGAAGTTGCGTTTTGTACAAATATAAATAACACTGCCTTGTAAATCAATCAATTGTAGAGACAAGTTCTAAAGAAAATGAAAATACACCTGTACACCGATTTACACGGTACTTGTTTTACACGTTTTCGCTTTTACACGGTTTACTCGAATATATCGAAGTATTTCAAGCACATAAAGACGTTTTTCCGGAGTCGCTTTTAAAGCAAGATGTTTTGGAATAAATGTTATTTTAAAAATGTCTTATTGTTATTTAAATGTTAAAATCTCTTAAAAAATTAATATACATATTATTGAAATATAAAAGAATATTATATAACCTAAAAAATAATTCTTACTTTACATAATAACACATTAAAATTTTCATAAAATCGCTGCATGGCTCAATAGGAAGAAGTTTAGAAAGATCTTACAAAAAATTCGAAGCAATTGTTAATAACCGATGTTATTATCATCTCTCATAATGTAAATATTTCTGCTTCAAACATCGAATCGGCACAAATAACTTCGAGTGATGAAAGTGAATTCGAACCTTCGATTCCGAAAAAAAAGAATTAGAGTAATTTCTGACAGTAATGAATGATAATAAAACACCTTTGGTTTTATTTTTTGTTCTTCTGTTTAATGTATTATAATTAAATAAAAAAAACAGTGTTTCCGTAATATATTACATATTTTAACCTGTCAATGCATTTTATTTTTATTGCTGTGTACACCTAAAAAAAATTGAAAAAAATCACAACTGCTAAATAGCAAAATTATGCATTTTCTGCAAGCTTTTTGATTTACACGGTTTTGACTTAAAAATTTTTAATTTCGATTTAAACGTTTTTCTCAGGAACGTATCTACCGTGTAACCTATAGGTGTAATGAAATTTATCACGTGTTATATAATTATAGAACGGAAACGTCAACCAATTAGAAACAGTCTATCATTCTTCTATTGTGTGTTTAATTAAATTAATAGTCTTTCGGTTTTCTACTCGCATCTGATCGATATTTTAATTTAACTTTGAATATATAAATTTATATATACCAATATATTTATGATATATGAAATCATTTGAAACAAAAACCGGAACTCAATGATATGAAAGATATTAGTTCCAACAAAGTAAATACACGAATTATAACTTATGCAATATAACCTATAAGATTTGTTATATTGCATTGTGGTAACAGTAACATGATATCAATGAACGAATATATGATCGGTTTTGTAAAGATTTTGATAATTGTATAAATTGAACGGTGTTCTTAATTCAATGATTTAACATCATATGATCTTGTTCTGTCGTATTTATATTTATGTAATAGTAAAGTTTTTTAGTAATTATAATTACATGAAATTAAGCAACTTAAATCTGAAAAAAATATTAATAATATTTTCAAATGTTTTCCGTTATCGTGACTCAAATACTCACTTTTGTTTCGTTTATAATTCCTGAGTTTCTTTTCACTTTCCTTTATTTTGATAATCATTTACATTTTCGAGGTACTTTCCATTAGAGTTTGATCGCTCTGTCCATCATTTCTCATGAAGTTCTATAGAATGAATATTTATTGTGAGAAGTGGTTGCAACATCAATATCCGAATTCATTTTTTAACACCAAAATTTATTTTATTTTTAAATACGTATTTGATTTTTAATAGTTGTTTTATTATATCATTTTTAATTTTAAAATATTTAATAAGTATATTAAAATATTTTACCTTTTAAATAAAAAATAATAAATTATTCTGGCGAGATGAAAATATAAATTAACCCCTCATATTTATATCTAGATAGGTACAAATATTTAAAGTAAACCATTCTTCATCAAACTGTGTTTTTTATTTTAATTTATTGCTTCATAAGATATTTTACAAAGTGATCCTCATAGCTCTATTAACGGTTCAAATCAAGATTCAGTAACATATTACTTACTATTCGTTTGAACAAAAATAAATATTGAAATTATTAATAGTCATTTTAATTGTTGATTTTTAGATATGTACGTCACTTTGTTGAACAAAACGGACTTCGCTATATATTTACGTATATGCGTAACAAGGCCGTTCATGCAATTAACAGTCAAACATTTTCACAATGTGTCCGCTGTATCAGATCTCTAGGAAATAACGATGTAAGATGTGATGGTTATTTTTATTATGGTATTAATGATGATCATCATAATACATATTTAATATTTTAATCTTAGGAATAACGAAATTATTAACAAATCTGACTTTTTTACTTATAGACCTTCAAATAAATCTATAAATGAAGGGTCTAATTCGAATCATTAATATTAGCCATATTTTTAAGTTACATAAATACTGAAATCATAACATTATGATCTTATTAACATAAATGAAGTTACCATGTATTTTTTTGAAACGTCTAATAAACTTCGTTGGAGATTATTTTTTTTACAAAATAAGTTTTAGATGGAGGATTTTTTAAAATGGTTTTATTTAATAAGTTTTAATACAAAACTGTTTGAAGTAATTTTGATGATGGGTTGAACTTATGAAATATAAACACAAATTCAAATACTGAATATATTTTTCTAAAAAAATTAGGTAGTCATGAATGAAAATTATAGAACTAAAGTCAAAGTTTATTGATTATTTACTAATACAAATATTTATGCAATTCATCAAAGCAAGCACCCATATTATCAACATACTTTTGCCATTTTAGTGGCAGCTTGTTGATGCGATTTGAATAAAAATCTGGTGGGCAAGAATATATAAATTCCTGGAAGGTCATTTTACGGCATCTTCGGAATTAATTTTAAATTAATTATTTAAATTAAGGAAGAAGTAATAGTCAGTTGGGGTTAGGTCTAGTGAGTATGGAGAATAATGCAGAAATTTCAAGTTTATGTAGTTTTTGTCACTGTCTTAAGTGCAGTATGTTGTTTTGCATTGTTGTGGAGCAAGATGAGAGTCGATATGTTTACCAAATGCAGCTTTTTTCTTTGCATTTCCGTATCATATCTTCCAATTGGTTTGCAAACTGCATCTGCTTTGATCTATAAACCATGTTTCATGAATTCATAATGAATAAATTCTGCAACAGTGACCTAACAATCACCATCAGTTTCCTTTGATAAATTTAATGCTTTGGTCTTTTTTCGTGAAAGTTTGCGATTTTCATATTGGATCTACATTTCATCAGAAGTGACTATTAGATTCGAAATGTCATCACATTTAAAACTAAAAAACAACATTAAGCAAGCATCCAAACGCTTTTTTTCTGCTTTTCATTCAACTCATGTGAAATCTACTTATACAACTATTTTACTTTACTAATTTGAGCCAAGTGATTCAATATTGTTTACTTAAAAACAGCAGATATTATCGATAAATTATGAGTACTTTGTGATGGATCCAACTCTACGCTTACCTTCAATTCGTTATAGTCTATCTGCGTTCCTGGGCAACTGAGAGACTCATAATTGAGGTTAAAATAACCTTTCACGTATATCCTGAACGAAATTAAGACTGTCTGCTGCGTGGTACCATTGTATTCAAATACTCGTTTGATGTTCCGCATGGTTTCTGTAGCTGAGGTTCCATGTAGGAACTCCTACTTCATAATAGCTTGAATTTCAGTTATCAGTAATTTAAATTAATTTTTATTCATGTATTCAATAGTTATGATATGTAACAATCAAACAAAAAATAACTGAACAACAAAAATGTTAAATGGTTGTCAAATTATAGCTATTTGAATTTATTGTAATCATGCCTACCAATTTCATGCTGTACAACCTATAAAGTTATTTGCATTCAAAATATAATTTTTCATCTCGATCCAAAGATTCCCATAATTCGAATATTTCTAGAAATATCGAATCAAAATGTTCATCTTTATCAATAATTAAATTTCTATATCATTAAAAAAATAAAAATCAATGCTTTTCGATTTAAATTTTCTTATTTACAATTTACAGTTATCATGATTCTCATAAAGTTTTATATTCTATTTTTTTAAAGAATGAAAACAAAAATATTTGTAATTTACAAATAGTCTATTGTTTAGACATACTATATCAAGGGTGGGCACAATTAAACGTTGTATGATCGACTAAAAGTTTTATTACTTAACTGCGATCGACCAAAATATTTAATATTTAACTGCGATCGACTCTTTCAGAAATAAGAAAACATAACACAGTATGTTTATTAATTTTATTTTAAAATTACATAATTATTGCACAAGGCAAGTGTAATTAATTTTGGATGTTGATGCATGGCATTATATTTCATCGCAGTCTTGTAAAGTTAGGTTTTTATTCACTGATACACGGTCTGATAGATATCATCAAATGGTTTTTAGTCAGATTTGTGAAATGAAAATAATTTTACAATTTGATTATTTTCATATGCAAAAATGCTGCTTCGCATAAATAAGCGGAACCAAAGCATGTAAATATTCTTGATGCTACTGATCTCATTAATGGAGTTTTTTCTTCTAGTACAAACTTAAAAAAAAATTCATTTGCACGTGATTTCAAAATTTTATCTGATTTTTTTGTTAAAACTTCGACTCTACATCTGAAAATTCAATTGGAAAATATGAGCTAGATTGGATGGCATATCCTCAATATTATATTCTCCACATGGAAAGGAAATAAATTCAAAAATAGTTTGAAAATGACTAAGATTTGAAAATCGTCTCTTAAATTCTGAATAATTATTGTCTATTTTAGAACAAAACTTTTCGACGTAGCATTGACCAGTAAGTTTAATCTGATTTTCTAAATATAGAAAATTATTTAAGTTATTAAATTTATCTGAAAAAACGTCTGCGATCTTCTATCAAACAGCTTGCGATCGACCGTTTGCCTACCCCTGTACTATATATTAAAATAACTAAATATTATGGAGATGACATGGGTTATAAGACATATGACATTATTTTTTAAAAATAAAGTTTACTTTGTCGTCCTCATCTTTCAAATGGATATGATTCCATTTTTATAGCACAATCATTGCTCGAAAACCTTACTCAATCGACTCAGTTGTAAATACTCACTAATCCGGGTTTCAAGATGATGATTTGTTTATCCAATGAATGTGTTTTGACACCCGTGACAAATAAATTTATTTACCACATAAATTTGCAATCCATAAACAATTCTTAATTTATTTGAAAGGAAACTTTGCTCTTTAAATGTTATTGAAATAACTTTGACTTTACCTATATTTATATATTCTTTTCTCTTAAATGTTGTAAGACAAATTAGAAGGATAAATCATTAATAATTCACTGATATAATGTATTGAGTTGAGGAATAAATTTCCGCCGTTTTTTGAAAAATTAAAAATTTTATTTTTTAACAAAAAAGTTACTACAAATTAATCACAAATATAATCTCCGCCATTGTTCACTTCTTCCAAACGTTCAACGTGTTTTTCAATGCCTCTTTGGTAGAAATCGTAGAAATATTAAATTGATTAAAAATTCAAAAAACGGCGGGAACTTATACCTCAACCTAATAATATGGTCGATAAAATTGATTTTACTAAATGTAAACAAATAAATAAAATACATGTATCACTATGAAGATATTCATGTAACTTTACAAATCATTGTTAATTTTATTTAACGCAATTTATTTATATCAAAGTTTTCATCTTAAGCCAGTTATAATAAAATCAAAGCCATGTCTTGTTCCACACTCCAGATCGTCTTGTGTCTTTCAAAACTTATTGCTTTCAGGCAAAAAGTAGTTTCAAAAAACTTAATTTGTGAAATAACATGGACAAATGATTTATGCATCCGCGCTTCTGTTCAGATCATTTGATTTATTTCCATTAATTATTATCAAAATTTTCATTTATCATAACAGGAAATAAATTTCAAATAATTATGGACTTTGCTGATAACCTTTTTTATTGATGCCTAATAAATATAATCTGTAAACTGTATAAATAATCCACCTGACAAAAAATAAAGGAAATTACTCAGCTTGAGTTCTATTAATTTTAAAGTCGGCTAGACAAGTCTATTTTCTAAGTCTAAGTCTATTTTTAAAAGTTCTC
>MQRK01244921.1:7542-25850 GCA_001938485.1 Girardia tigrina
ATATATATATATATATATATATATATATATATATATATATATATATATATATTATATGCTAATGATTTGGAAAATTACGCTATTGATTTGGAAAACTATATTATTTACTTAGAAAATTATACTAATGGCTTGGAAATGGTATTAAATGAATTTGGACTAATCTTTATATTAAAGACTTCGTCTTTTTAATGTTCGCATTCAAAATTTGGACGTTTTTGAAAACATTTATATGCAACGATCATCCCTTCTTCAAAGTGTCTCTATTTTAAAAAATACTTTTGCAAATTAACCTATTAGATTTCGACATCATAACGTTTTTGCATAAAAAATAAAAATTTCCTAATGATTGTATTACGAAACACTTAATGAAATTCTTTAAAAACTAGAAAAAGACCCGTCATATATGACGGAAGAGCTAATTTTCTTCTTTGAAAGTTTCTGTTTTAATTTTAAAATCATAATTATAATTTATTATTTATTGTTTCAAATTCGATGTTGATTTAACAGTTGGTCGATTTTGTCGGCTTCCCGGCGTTTTTCAGTAAAAGCGCTGCACCGACAGAACCAGATTGACAACGTCTTTGCGTGGATTCGCTTCGGTTCCTCCACCATTTTGGATTTATATTATAGTGTGACTGACAAACAAACATACAAACAAACTAACATTTTAGACAAATATATTATATATATATAAGGGTTTTTAACCCATTACCTACCAGTGATCTCATATGAGATCACTTAAAAATCACAAATTTCGTGACTATCTGTCAGTATTTACACATATCTAACCTTTTTGCTATATCTATTAGATATATTTCTCTGATATTCAAATGAGGTTTGGTAATTTTTCACTGTAGATTTAACAAAATATAAGTTGAAAATTATCAGAAAAAAATTAGTTTATAGAATTATGGGAGGTAATGGGTTAAAGAAAAAATTTAATAATAATTTGTATGAAGGCAAACAGATTTCATGATTGAAATACATTTTTGAAATTATGATTTTTTGAATTAGTAATTTCATATTAGCCGGAGTTATTATGCATTGATTAAAAAATTAAGCCATGCAAAAGCAAGAAAAAAATTGATCACAGCAAATTTTGAGCGTTACACAGATGAAACTCTGGGCTTTTATATATATATAACAAAATATTAAACACTAAAAAAGATATAAAAAAGGGTAAATAAATTGTAAATGTTGAAATTTCGAATTAATTTAATAAAATGAATATTATACCTTTTGTTCAAAAGTTAATAGTCGACTGTAAAAAGTAATAAATTCAGTTGTAATGTACATTCGACCTTGTTGTAATATTTTCGGCGTTCCAGCATAAATAGCGCAAGAATAATCTAAAAACATGTTAATATATTTGGTTATAAATATAATTATACCAGAAATTAAAAGAGATGTATCAACATTAGTGTCTTTAAAAAGTTTTGTAAAGTCATTTCTTCTTTGTTTATAACTTTTTAGCATGTAAGATTCCTAAATTAAATCATATTTCAAGAAAATCTTTAAAGATATATAACGGTAAAATTAAAACGTACGAAATAGCAAAATAAAAATCAAATAAGGTTGCCAAAGACTTCGACTTATAATACGTGATGTATCAAATAAGTCTCTGTAATAGAATAGAAGACAACGGAATAAAAATTTAAAAACTTTAGCAAAACAAAACATGTTTTTAGACATTACTTTCCAATTTTTGAACCTGAAAGTGAGGAAAAATATATATACCATATTTTTCACTCTTATTATGTTCAGATTAATTCGTATGAACTATTTCCATACATTTAAAACATCAATTAACTTTCCAGATATGATTCAACAACTTACTACAGGGACATATTGGACTCATCACGTATAGGTTGTTGTACAATTTTCAAGCGCAAAATATAAAATATTTAATAACCCTTCCAATAAAATTTTCTATTATATAATTTTTCATTTTAATAACTATTTCCTGCGTCAGCATTGTTCTTTGTAAGCCTTTAAACTTTCACCTGAATTATTTTATTCTTAATACATCGTTAAACGATTTAAATTCTAAATTAATAGTTGTACTAAAGTGACAATTTATTTTTTGAAAAGTACTATAGTATGTGACAAATTAATCCGGATTTTTATATTTTTCTTATATTTATGGAGAGTTTTAAGAAATTCTGAATTTTTTTTCAGGAATCATTTATAACTATGACGTATGCCTCCTGGAAAAATTTTATATGAATAGCTTTTTATTAAAATTCCGAAAGTAGTATTTTTTAATTTTTTGTGTGACAAATTAATCCGGATTTCAGCCAAATAAAAATTTTCAAGTAAACTGATTAAAAAAGAAGCAAAACTTATAAACTTTCTTAACACAATACAGAAATGTAAATTGAGTCGAACTACATGAATGTTCAATAACTTAATCAGTTAGTATTTCACAGGACCTCCTTTGGCTCTGATACAATCTTCTACTCTCTGGGACATTGCTTCTATTAGGATTTGACAGGCCTGCAGGACATCAGGATCATCAGTCTAATAAATCCAAAATGCATGCCAGTATTTCCTTCTTTTTGCGTGCCCTGAGCGTGAACTGATGGCCCACAAGTTTTCATCGGGGATAGATCAGGGGAGAAAGATAATAACTACATGACGTTGAGCGCTGTTGCAGAAGAAACTCATGAAGAAATGAAGACTCGCTTAGAGTTGACCAGACGTCTTCCGTAGTGGACTGTTACTGACTGGAAAAAAGTAGGTCATCCGGACATAATTTGTAACAAAAATACACATGCTTAAACATGGTTTCTGATTTCAGGTCATTTTTTCAAATGAAAGCGTTTTAATTAAAGCGTTTTATTAAAGCTACAGCTTTATGGCCCACAGCATTGTCCTGCAGGAAAGTGCAACGCTCTCGGTCATACCACTGAACCATTTGAGGCAGCCTGTGCTGCTTGAAGATGCCAAGATACTCTACCTGCTTCAGAGTGCCTTCCACTGGAACCAAGATTTCAGTGTTGAGGTGTTTAAAGCAGCTCCACACCATCACCCGCTGTAAAAATGGTCTGTGTCGAGGCGTATGAACGGCCAGAGTACGTTCTCCACTATTCGAAGAACGTAATGAGACTTGCGTTCTCAAACATAGAAAACGCTTTCATTTGAAAAAATGACCTGAAATCAGAAACCATGTTAAGCATGTGTATTTTTGTTACAAATTATGTCCGGATGACCTACTTTTTTCCAGTCAGTAACAGTCCACTACGGAAGACGTCTGGTCAACTCTAAGCGAGTCTTCATTTGGGCTTTATTCAGACGAGGCGCATTTACAGGACGATATGCAAGCCTTCCACTACATATGAGTTGCCCTTGGATAGTTCTAAGGCATGCTCCGTCTACTGGATCCCCAATTGTTTGTTGCAATTCACGAGCGGATACTTTGGAATTCTTTTTTGTATTCATGACACAACAGGCGCACTGGATGACCCTCTATTATACGCCTTATTCCACATTTTCCAGTGCGTCCTGACATAATATTTTAAGAACATCGATATTTACAGATTATACCACAAATAGTAGACGTTGGGATACCCAATTCTCTTGAAATAATAATTTGTGGTACATTTCAATTGTATTTCTCAATAATTCTTTCTCTTAAAGCAAGTTGCGTGTCCATGAAGTAAGATAACTGCAACCGAAGCAGGATATTTCGACGCCGCCGTTTCGACGAGGGGACATTTCGACGCGGGGACATTTCGACGCCATAATTTAGGATTTAAATGAAATAGGAATAAAATGAAAGAATTTGTTATTAATTAGGAATTTTAGGAATAAAATGAAATAATTTTTAATTAATTAGGATTTTTAGGAATACAATGAAATAATTTGTTATTAATTAGGATTTTTGGAAATAAAATGAAATAATTTGTTATTAATTAGGATTTTTAGGAATAAAATGAAATAATTTGAAATGAATTAGGAATTTTAGTCTGCTTTCAATGGCTGTCAAAAATAAATTAAGAGACACAACTTGCTAAAAATAGCGGAATTGTATATTTATAGAAGTTTGTTTATGTGAATAGAATTGCAATTCTAGTTAAAACGTGGGAAACGAAACATGTCACAGATCTATTGATCCATCCACATATAATGTAAAATTTTGATTAAAAATTATAAATAATTATTAATATATTTAAATAACTACTTCAACATTATTTTTAATATATTAATAATAAACACAAAATAGTTTAGAAAATATACTTTTATTCAATCCATAACAAAGTTGTATGCATTTCCTCGTACAAATTTTAGTATTTCTCTATTTTTGAAGTCATTGACGACTTCCAAAATTCTTTCATCAGCTAATGTATACTTTTTTCGTTTTGGTGTATGCTGATCTCCTCGAAGAAATTTTTCATATAATTGATCAACTGATCTTTGGATAATATGCAATCCATCTATGAACTTCCCAAGAGAAGGATGGTCTGTCCCGAATTCTCTATTCAATTTTCTGCGGACAGCTTCGGCAAAGTTATTGGTCCTACAATCATTATTTATTGTTCTCAAATAACACGACCAAATGGCCGGGTTGAAAAGAGGCTGGCGGCGTACATTATTATCCAGCATTCTTCCAATATAGTAATCTTCAAAGTAATCTAAAATAGGAGTAAATTCTTCACTTAAAATTACTCAAGACTCCAAATGATCTTTCAAGTTCCTCTATTGGAACAAAAGCCAAGGCAGCTATCATGTGCGTCTTAAGAGCAAAATCTGCATCTTTATTATAGCGACTGATTAGGCCTTCGTCTACCAGTTTACGCCTTATATTTTGAAATAAATGGAATAAACATCCTTGTAAGCCAGCATTAGGAAAAGCAGAAGAGAAAGCATTTATCACTGCAACCTCAAAGTCTAATGATATTGCTGTAGGGTGAAATGTAGGCCAAGATTCAATTATCATTTGAATCATTCGAATATACGTCTGCTCCTTTTTATTTGGTAGAAGAGCGTATAAAATCGGTACAACATAATTACTGCGTTGAGCCATGATAACAAAAATTTGGGCAAAAAGTTTTGGAGCTAATTTAAAAGTTCCATCGACGAGGATTTTGTCAACTTGATTTATCCAATTACTCACACTGCCTTTAGCAAAAATTCATATGATTTTACTAAGATTTGAAACACACGAAAATAAACTTAGAAAAATACATAATTAAAAAGTGAAAATAAAACTTTTATATTATGTATCTTATCTTTATATTTTAAAGTAAACTTTCATGTAATTTTACTAATATTTAATTGATAAAAAGAAAAAAAAACATTTCTAAAAATTTTAAATTATATAATTTTTTTAACACCCTTGTGAGTAGGAATAGTTATTTAATCAATATTGTTTGTTACTAACAGAAGTAACTAAGATTAATTGTGTAATAATTATTGAGTGATTGCTGATTAAATTGATTGTGTAAAGTCAGTTGTGATGACACAATAATATGGGTTACTTGAATGTATGTTGAATGTATGTTGAATGTATGCTGAATGTATGTTGAATGTATGCTGAATGTATGTTGAATATATGCTGAATGTATGTTGATAGTATATGTTTGTTTGAGAGTGTAAACCAATGAAAAGGCTTTGAAAATGTGAGTCATTATAACATCACTATTTTCCCCATTAAATAGTCGAGATTATTGATATTGTGTTTTAGTTAATAAATCATATAATCGGAATTTGTTATTTGATATTAAATGGATAATTCGCTTCTATATAAAAAATATTCATTTTATATTTAACTTTTTAGTTTTTATAAGCAAATTATTAGTTTTAATATAGAAATTTTTAATTTTTATATAGAAATTATTATTTTTCATATTGAAATTAAAAAGATTTTACAAAAAAGTTAAGTGTAAATTTAAATATAAAAACATAAATTTCTTAACACTAACGCTTTTTTGAAATGTTATGAGTATTTTTTAGGAAAACTTTGCAAGTTTCTTTAAAAGAGAATAAATTAAAATTTTAAATTTTTAAATTTATTTTTTTGCAAAACTTTTTTCACTATAAATGATCTATATTGAGATCAACTCAAAATTTCAATTTTTTCAAATATCCTAAATAATTAATGATTCAATTATTAATTGTAGCATCTGGTCTTAGAATAATTTTTCTTTTAAAATATAAATCTGTACAAAAAGACTAGATGTTTTTAGAAAAATTATAATTTTGTATTATAAATTAAAAAAAAATAATTTCTTTTATTTAATATATTGCATATTTTGATTTTTTCGGTTTCCAATAATTTTGTGTGAATTTATTTGTAATATTTTTATTTATTAAAAGATTAGACATTTGGATAATTAAAATTTACAAATATTATTTTTTTTTAAAAATGTTTTAATATTAAAGATAATATTAATTTTGAAAATGTTTAATTTATTTATTTCTTATATTTTGTAATTATATTCTTAAATAAAGTAAGGACTGCATTAATTCATATATTGAGTTGATCAAGTCATTTATAGTGTAAAAATTTTTCCAAAAAATAAATTCAAAAATTAAAATTTATAAATTATTCTCCTTAAACGAATCTTTAATAAGAATATGTGACATGTTCCGTTTCCCACGTTTTAACTAGAATTGCAATTCTATTCACATAAACATACTTCTATAAATATACAATTCCGCTATTTTTAGCAAGTTGTGTCTCTTAATTTATGTTTGACACCCATTGAAAGCAGACTAAAATTCCTAATTCATTTCAAATTATTTCATTTTATTCCAAAAATCCTAATTAATATCAAATTATTTCATTTTATTCCCAAAAATCCTAATTCATTACAAATTATTTAATTTTATTCATATTTCATTTAAATCCTAATTTGTGGCGTCGAAATGTCCCAGCGTTCAAATGGCGGCGTCGAAATGTCCCGTACCCAACTGAAACACAATTAAAAATCCGGATTAATTTGTCGCGACTAAAACAAAACTTTTAACTGGAAAATAATTAAATCAAAAGTAACTTTTATAAAAAGCAATTATATTTTATATATATAAACTTCAAGTTTATATTTAAGTTCTATTCAATATTTATCATAGATATTTAAATAACATAGAAATTCGGATTAATTTGTCGCATACTGTATATAGAAGAAAAAGTGTAAATATATATAAAACTGATATCAATCAATTAGAAGTTGTTGATAATTTAACGTCTTTTATAAGTTCTTATATTTATGAGATTTTAAATTCTTTAATTGTTGACGTCATTGAGACATCTTGAAATTAAATATTATTATTATTATTATTATTATTATTATTATTATTCTAAATTTCATCCATCGATTATTAAAAGAACAATAAAACACGATTTTTGAAATTTTATTATTTGATAATTCTGATTATTAAAACAACAATAGTTGTTTTAAAATCTTTTTTTAATAATTAAAAATAATATTTTAAATTTAAGTAAATGTAGTTTACATATGCCCCTGCATAAGATACAGAGTATCATGACAAGTAAACGTTGACTTTAATCTGTCTATTTAGACCTTCTTTGTGCAACCATCAATTTTTAGGTCAAAGGTTTTCAAGTCGTCAGATCTGCTGATTACATCATAAGGTCCATCGTATGGTGGCTTCAGCGAGCCAGAGTTATCGGTCTTGATCCATACGTATTTGCAGTCTTTAGAAGCCTGTCGTAGAAAGATCTTGCGGGTTAACTGCATGTTTACGATTGGAATACCGAATTCGGTTATAGCTCGTGTGACGTGGTCTTCTGTGTAGTGTTCCTGGTTCTCGTTGTCTGTGATGATGTCTCCTGGAAGCCTGGTAGAGGAGCCGTAGAGGAGTTGTGCGGGAGAGGCCATTGACCAGTGATAGTGGCGTTTCTTAATCCGAGTAGAACGATCGGTAGATTGCGTACCCACGTCTGTTTGCATGTTTCACTGTGTACTCTGAGCACATTTTTAAGAAAGCGAAGGAATCGCTCAATGTTCCCATTGCACTGTTGGTGATATGCGGTGGTTTGCCTGTGTTCGATTCCGAATCTCTCCCATGTGTTTTTGAATTGGCTCGAGAGAAATTGTCTGCCCTGATCAGTAATGATGATTTCTGGTGATCCAAAGCGAAAGATTCTGTCTCTGTCCGGAAGTTTGTCAAGTTTCGATTTGGTGTGTCTGGTTATTTTTGTTGATTGACATTTGTGACATTCTCGGGTCCATTTCCGGACGTCTGCTTTCATTCTTTTCCAAACATAGCGGGCTCGGATTAGATCAATGGTTTTGTTAGCACCGGGATGAGCTATGTCTTGCAGTCACTGAAACTCGGAATCGCGAAACTTGCTTGGTAAAATGACTCGTTTCTTTCCATTGGTTACGTCTATTAGAATTCATCCCTCTGTCCTGACTTTTAATTCATTGTCTGAGAGAAGATCACTTCTCTCTTTTTCTTGTTCGTTGATGAGATCAGATTTGGATATCATCGTTATTTCGGTTAGATCTTACTGGTTCTCGGATGTCCTTGAGAGGAAATCTGCAACAATATTTTCAGAGCCCTTTATGTATTGTAGCTGAAACGAGAATTGATTAAGGAATTCTATATGCCTCCATTGTCTGTTGGATGGTTCCTTCATGGACTGAATGTATATGAGTGGCTTGTGATCTGTTAGAATCTTAAAGGAGCAGCCTTCTAGATAATGTTTGAACTTCTTGGTGGCCAGGTATATTGCGAACAGCACTCTGTCAAAGGTTGAATATTTTTGTTCGGCCACCGTTAGCTTTTGTGAAAAGAATGCTATCTGTGCAAGTCGCCCATTGATTTCATGGTTGAGGCTTGCTCCAACGGCTGTCTTTGAGGCATCAGTGCAAAGAATTAGATCCTTTTTTTATGATCGAATGGTTCCATATTGGTGATTTCGTTGAGGTTCCGTTTGATTGAGTAAAACGCTTGTTTTTGTGAGGTATTCAGTGTGATTTTCTTGTTTCTGTTCGATTTAGAGAACAGATCATGGAGTGGAGCCATTGTTTTGGATAATTTCGGAATCATCCATTGATAAAATACAGGTATTCCCAGGAAACTTCGGAGCGCTTTTGTATTGCTTGGTTCTTTGAGGCTTGCGATGTCGTCAATTCGTTTCTAGATGGGTTTGACCCCGTTCGTGGAAATTATAAAGCCAAGGAATTGGACTTCGGTTGCTCTGAAGTTGCATTTATCTTCCTTTATTTGTAATGATTTCTGGTGTAGTAGGCTCATTATATGTGACAGATGTTGTTCATGTTGCTCGAGCGAGTCCAAAAATATGATGATGTCATCAATGTAGCAGGCTGCGAAGGTGCCGTGAAGCAAAGCATCCATGTATCTTTGAAACATCTGGGATGCATTGCGTAAGCCAAAAGGCATGGTGGTGTATTCAAATAGCCCGAATGGCGTCGTTACGGCCGTCTTGTGGATGTCGGTCTCATGAATCGGAATTTGGTGAAACACTTTTTTAGATCTAGCGTTGAAAAGATTGTTTTCCCGGATATTCGATCCAGGATGTCTGACATTCTGGACAGAGAGTAGCTGTCGGGTCGTGTTACAGAATTTAAAAGCATGTAGTCACCGCAAGGACGGTAGCTCCCGTCGGGTTTCTTGACGAGCACTAAAGGTGAAGACCACGAGCTCGACAGTGCTGAGAATGTGATTCCAAATTCTTCCCGGTTTCTGGGCGATTGCAGGACAGTTTGTTTCTATTCTCAATGCCGGTGTGACCTCAGTTGCTGAGGGCGTGATGCTGTGGCATGTCTTCGCTGATCCCGATATACTGTGGTTTCTTTTTGAGATTTGATTCCTTTTGCAGTCGACAGTGATGTCCTCGTGAGCAAGGAAGTCTGATCCTAAAATCGGTCTCTGGACATCGGCCAGTATAAAGCTCCACTTGATTTTTTTTTGTATCCCTGTGAACTGAAATTCGATCGTATGTCTCCCGTAGGTAGGGATATCCTGCCCATTTGCCGTCACAATCTTCTGAGTTTCTGATCCGCCGCGGGGTCGGAATAGGCTGTAGGGTAGGATGCTTACGTCGGCGCCCGTGTCGACGAGAAAGTGAAGTACCTTGTTATCTATGGTGGCTGGAATAGTAAAAATTGAGGATACCCAATCCGGTGGTTTTGTGTGGTTCGGCGTTACCGGTTTCACACCGAACCTTTGACTTTTTCCGAAGATTTGTGTTCATTCCAGTTGCATGGTTTGAGACATTTCTGTGCTTTGTGACTGAATTTGCGGTGATAATAGCACATGACGGTCTGGTCTTGGTTTTTGCTTTTGTCGATTCTCCTTTTGAGTTGATTTATTTCATCCGTGAGTTTCACAATTTGGGCTAGAAAAGGATTTGTTTCCGCGATATTTAAACAGTTGGGTTGTTTAACCCTGAGTAGATCATCTGCGAGTGAGGCTAGGTGTGATAAGTTTTGGTTCCCATTCGCGATGTGGTGTTTCTGGATGTCAATCGGAAGTGCCCGCAGGAAGGCGTTCCGTAGAATTTGATCGTCCTCGGAAGTCGGTCCGAGTTGAGCACGATGATACTGTATAGAATCCTTCGGTGCTCCGACGGACGTCGGTCGCCCACACCGTTTGCGGAGAAAAGCGCATCAAAGTGAACTGATGATGGTTGTCTGCGACTCCAGATTATTGCTTGTTGGAAATCCGTGTACGGTGTTGCCGATTCGGTATTGAAGTATTCTTGAAACTCTATGAGAATGGATGGTGGAAGGCTGGCAGTGACGTGAAGGAATTTCGTCGTTTCGCTGGAGATCTTGTAGAATTTGAAAACGGCCTCGACTTGTCGAAACCACATGTCCGCTACATCGAAGTATTGCGGAGTTTTGTAGAGACTTGGTTGCAATCGAGCGAACCAGTTCTGACCCCATTGTAAATTTCATCCCTCGATTATTAAAAAAACAATAAAACACGATTTTTGAAAATTTATTATTTGATAATTCTGATTATTAAAACAGCAATAGTTGTTTTAAAATCTTTTTTAATAATGAAAAATAATATTTTTAATTTAAGTAAATGCAGTTTACAATTATTATTATTATTAGTATTATTATTATATCCACTAAAGTTATTACTACATACATTTTTATGTATATATCGACATCTGAGTTATTCTAAAGCTTGTGATTCTAAAACTATCAAAATGAATTCTTTTATTTTCATGATTTCCTTTTTCTGAAAAAACAGTAGAAAAATGGTGCATTTTAAAGAAAAGAGCTGAAAATTTCAGTACCAATTACATATGCACTTATTGTTTTAACAAATTTTTGCTTTTTAAAAAACTGAAATGAAGGAAATTTTAATAAATTGTTTATTTTAATTAAAGAATTTTATTTACTTCAATACATGCTTTGCAATTCTTTATTATAAAAAATAATGATTGATTAATCGAAACTACTCCAATATTTGAATGATTTATTATGGTTAAACTAATGGCTTCAGCATTATCTCAAGAAATATTTATTATTTATATATTATTGACATGATATTGATATTTTGTTTATAATTGTATTGATTGTCAATAAATTTCACATTGTGTTTCTAGAAAGACAAGAATTTTATATATAGTAATTATTTTAGTTTAAACAATTGTTTAACGATCTGTTCGTTTCTATTTTGCTTAATTCATCAATTTTATTCTAAATATTACTTGAACAAGTTGTGAATTTTATTTCGGAAACATTATAGATACTTAAATGACGAAATTGATAAATTGTGAAATGTATTCGTTATACTTCAGAAATACAATCAGATAAATTGTTACATTCATAAAAAATGGTTTTGCAAATATATTCTAACCACTTATTTTACTATTAGAAAGTTCCCACTTACTGAAAGCATGCTTATCACATCAATTAAACTGTGATGATAGTTTAAAACATATTTTGGGTCAAGTTATATCTAATTCTTTACAATTTTCTAATTACAATTTGCAAATTATATATTATTTTAATTAGAACGAACTGAGATTTATTCAATTATAATATTTGAAATATAAAATACGAATTATCGATTACACGATAATTGTGATATCTGATAATATATGATATAATATCGTAATATAACATACAATTAAAAATAAACTGATTGACTAGAGGAATTTATGATTACGAATTGTATCGAATTTAATTTATTTTAAAGAATATAGAACAATATTTTTTACTATTATCTTGAGTATACATCAAAACTATTTTTAATTAGACATCATGTGGGATAAAGTTTTATTCTCAAACATATATATTTGAAACACAATATCTAATTTTAACTTGCCATGCTCATATTGAATTTACCCCAATTATGTGTAATATATAATTATGTTTAATAATGCAATGTATAATAATGTTTTATTCAAACAATATTTTATTTTATTTCAATTTTTCTTTTTCAAAAGAATGGATACATAACTAAAAAATAATTCTTAACAAAAAATTGCTTTGAAATATTAAATTAATAAAAATATATGAGCAGTAACAAAGATATAGTAATGAAGCATTAATTTTACAATATTTAAATATAATTCTAAGAAAGCAAAATCCAGTTTCACGAAGCTCAAACATAAAGCTAATATAAGAAATAGGCTATATACTCCGCGGCTTATTGCCTGTTTTTTAGAAATTACGACTCCATTTTGATTCTGAAGACGTAAAATAGATATAGAAACAAATAGATTACTTAAAAGATTAAATTTATTATATTAAAAATTATAATAATGAAATGTTGAACGTGCAATATTTATGTATAGATTTCACAGAACTTACATTTCTATAAACGTCTAAAAAATCATAAAAAACCTATTTTTTTATAAAACAAAATAATCAAACAATAAATATCAATAAAAGAAATATAAGGTTCTTGTTATCTTTAACTATTATTATTATAATAAATGTATGTGATTATTATTTTGATGTCAAGGAAAAATTCATTTAAACAAATATAATCGAAAGTTGATAATATATGATATAATTATTACTTTTATTACTACTTTTCAGAAAAAAACATCATTAGTTTTCATAACGTGCATACAATTATATAATATTAGATCGAAAATAATAACACTTTAATTAGTTATTCATTCCAATCGCAGTAAAAACATTTCAAGTATCGAGTATTGAAGATAAAATCGATTCATTTGTCGGTCGGAAACCTCTAGCGTATAAACGCTATGTTGATGATATTTTTTTAATTTTTCAAAATGAAACAGGTATTTCTCCATTTTTAAATTATATGAATTCTTTGCATTCAAATGTAAAGTTTACTATGGAGAAAGAACAAGATATGAAATTGTCCTTTCTTGATTTATTAATTGAGAGAAAAAACGGACGTTATGAGACGGAGATTTACAGAAAGAAAACTGACACGGGGTTGTATACAACACCGATCAGTTTCTGTGAATCCAAATATCGTCGAAATATGATTAAAGGTCTTATTTTTCGCTCATGGGCTCTTTCATCTACATATAAAGGATGTAATGACAGCCTTAATAAATTAAACAAATTATTATATGATAACGGATATTCAAAATTGATAGTGGAGAAATTAACAAAGGAAACTATTGATAAATTAATTGACAAAAAAAGTAATACTAAAATTTTAGATGTTCAATATCAAGAGCAATCTTGCAGCAATAATGATAAAAGTTTGGGAATTGGTTATGCGTTAACTGTGCCATATTCAGAGGGGTTTAAAATATTTAAAAATTCTATTCTGAAAGCGTTAGATAATGCAATAAGTTTAAAAGTAATATCCCGCACTCAGAAAATTGAAAGTATGTTCGGCAATAAATCTCCAACGTCATTGGGATTGTGTTCGGATCTCATTTACCAATAGACATGTAATGGGTGTAACACCACATACATTAGAGAAATTTCACGTCATCTCTGTAAGAGAATCCAGGAACACAGTCGCAATGAAGGTGGAAGTAATATTGCAGGACATAGAAGANATTGTAAAGGAGATATAACTTCACAACACTTTAAAATTCTGTGCACTCAATTTAAAAATTATTGGGAGAGAGTGACATGTGAAGCGTTATATATAAGATCTTTGGATCCTAAAATTAACGTTCAAACTGCACTCTACAACTTTGTTGAGAGTTTTTTAATGATGTACTGATTACGTATTGATTACATAATCACCAACTGCACTATATAAGTACATTTCGTTTGAAAAATCATTTGTTCTGACGATGACGGTTAAACCGTGGAAATTAATAAATATTTTCAATTGGCTTTCGAATTTTGATTTTAATAATCTGCCAATTTTATTTCAATTTATTCACAATTATTTTTAAAATATGTTTAGATTTAATTTTAACCAATTAGAATCTTTATAAT
Organism: Girardia tigrina; assembly: GCA_001938485.1. Classification (NCBI taxonomy): domain Eukaryota; kingdom Metazoa; phylum Platyhelminthes; order Tricladida; family Dugesiidae; genus Girardia; species Girardia tigrina. The sequence goes on from MQRK01244921.1 coordinate 21,888, forward strand.
TAATAATAAATATTTTTCATTTATTGAAAAAAGTTGTATGAATTTAGACATATATTAACCAAGAAAAAATGTCGAATAGTGAAGGCGGTTTGAATAATTGTTGTCATGACAATTCTACTTGTGATGTTAATAAATGCTCAAAAAATCATATTGATGTTCTTAACAATTAGATACTTAAAAAACGTTTTCACTATAACAGGAGATATAAAAGTCGCTGCGAACCCATAGTGAACACATTACGAATATGTCCAATCACGTAAAAAAACCAACCCTTATACAGTCGCTTTCACTTAACGGTAATTTTTTGTCATTTAAGAGCAAAACAGGAAAAATTAATGCTTTAAAAATTCATGAGCTAATTAAATAAAAGATAAAAATTATATAGCATAGTTTAAAAGTAACTAAATTCATTTAACAATGCAATAATATACATAAAAACAAAATGTGGTCCCGAGCCCACGCAAATATCACTCATTACACACTGTATTTAACATATTTGTATTTTATGCACATCTAATTAATCGTCATTTAAGAGTAAGCATTTTTACACGTAAAAAAGTTTGAATGAAAACATTTTAAGAACTGTAAGTGCTGGTGATATTGTAATATGATTTATATAATTAAAATTAATTAATTTAAAAATATCATGGAATGCACCTGAAAAGAACTAAACAATCGAATCAATTTAATAGAAAAATAAAATTTAAAAAAATTGTAAAAATGTATGCTAAATATTATTCAAGTTGAGAAAAGATAAAATAATAAAGATTACTCTAAGAATGTTACTGTGCAGTTACTCTTAAATGCTGGTTAACTACTCTTAATTGTAATAGATTGTAATAAGTCTACAATTTGCATACAATCACAAACATCGAATGCGACCGCACGACACGAATAAATTGCAGATTTTTATAAAATGATTTTTTCAAATTTTTTTTTGTAATTATTCATTAAGATTTTAAATTAACCTTAAGTTTTTAAGTTAATTTTTAAAACTTTTGAAAATCTTATAACTTTTGAATCATTTGCTTTATAATAAAACAAGTGAGATATTCTTAATCAACCTACAAAATTCTTTCTAATGATGAAGAATGATTCTTCGTTTATCTTGAAATTCCAAATTACGTAATTTCACCTAAATTACACCGATTCTCATTGTGACATTAGATCTATCCATACCGTTTTCTCTAATTTCAAAATTTCATAAATGTATTCAATGTCTCTTTATAGTAAATAATATAAATATTCTACAATAGAAATTTTTTACATATTTGTTATATGTTGCAGATATTCATATTCGCATTCATATTTTATAAATTGGTTGATTATTTATTATATTTTAATAACCATGCTAACCTTGAAAAATTATCTCGCCATAAAATAATGTGCAAGTATCATAAAGTTGGTTTTACAAATGATTATCTTAAATTGACAGGAATAAATTAGTATAGTGCATTTCTATTTGATTGTTTACTATATTAGACTAGACTTGGTTGGTCTTCTTTTTATATCAAAATGCTCGTCTTGATTTAATATTTGTAAAAAATCGCATCGCGTATTCATTGGACCATTTCGTACAGTATATTTATTTTTCGAAGATAATATTTTATAATAAGACAAATATTTTCATGAATGTTTTTTGCATTAAGGGGAGATTAACACGAAAATTTTTTCTGTGTTTTCGAATGCACTAACATTGTAGAGCATTGTACTATATTATTAGACTGATATTTAACTTCTAAGATACCATAATCAAAGGTCATATAGATATAGCAATGTCATCAAATGCATGAATGTTCACAATGAAGGATCTGCAGACTGAATACCTTGAAGAAATTGAGGAAACAAACGAAGACAACTGTGATGCTGCTTCATTTGATGGTTCCTGATAAAAAGAGGACACAATTCGAAAAATGTTATTGTTTCAGGTATCTGTGAGGAGAATTATTATCAAAACTAATAAATGTATGTTACGTAATTTATGTATGGAATGTTTTTGGTGTGATTTTTGTATTGTTATGTAATAGGTCACGACCGAAATGGTGTGTATGGTGAAATGAATGAGTGTATGTTTGACCCAGATTGATGACGGCATTAATAGATATATATATACTGATGATATTCCTCATTTTATGTTTTTAATAAATATTATGACAGTCTCGAAGTCTTCTAACAGTATCAATACAGGCAAAATAATGGACGTGGAAGTGCTAACCTCTTACTATCACAAATGTACAATCATTCAAGATCATACAGGTGAATGTATCAAGAAATCTGATGGGAAAAGTGAAGCTATAGAGTTTGAAGGAGTGATACGTATTTTTGAAAGATCTGTGACCACACAAAATACTTGAAGTATCTCGATGACGGCGATAGTAGAGCTTTTTCTGGCATGAAAGTGTATGGTGATGATGTACCTATTGAAAAACTGGAGTTTGCAGGTAACTTCCAAAAGCGAATGACTGGAAAGCTCAGAAAACTGAAAGAAAAGTGGAAATCAAAAAGGTTTTCTGATGGTAAAACTCTGGGTGGCAAAGAGCGCCTGACAAATTCCTTGATCAACAAGCTACGGTCATATTATGGAAATACCATTTGAAATAACACTAATGACTTGTAATCGATGTGTCAAGCTCTGTGGAGCATATTTTCCATTACGTTTGCATCAGATGAAATTCAAATTCCTAAGCTGTGTCCCTCCGGTCCTGTCTCTTGGTGGAGTCTCCATCAAATTCAAAAGAAGTCTTTCCATCATAGAAACGTGATACCCAGTGCTGTTGCAGACGTCGTAAAACCTATCTTCCTGGATTTGGTTACCTTCGACCTCCTTCAAAGCTAGGTTTGTCTAATATTAATAATATATAAACGATTATACATTTGAAAGGTGCATTCATTTTCGCAGATACCTACATGGAAGAACACGAAATAAAAAGAACACTTTAATGGCTATACAGTGTATAGTATACACTCATGCAAATTTGGGTGTATAAAGTAGTACTGTCATTCAACAATGGATTTCAGTCTGGTGTCAAAATGCTGCAGAAGTTATGCATTACCACAAATTTCGATTCTTTAACATGAAGTGGCAAGATTAATAAAAGAAGGATACAGGAAAAGAATATGTCGTATCGTATGCTGCTACAACAATTTTTCCGCAAGCGGAGTGCAAACTCCGATGATTATATCAATTACAAATACGGTGGATTTTAGCAATAACTTCTGCATGAAAAATAGCTATTTTTATATTCTCAAAAACACACTTTCATTTTAATAACCAAAAAAATGGATGACTAATTTTTAATGTGCAAATAATTTCAATCAAGGGAACATGCTGTATTTTTTATAGGGAAGACGATGAACCATTCATATTTTATAAAAACTTGACCAATATACAGCTATTTGCACAGAAACGTCGAAAAAAAACGAAACTTGAAAATAATTTCTTCTAACCTTATTTAAAGTAGCCTTGAGAAAACGAAAACTAAAAATTTCGGTTTATGAGAAATACCAATGATTATTGAACATGTATGCAAATTTTCATAGAAAAATATTGTTGCGTTAAGTCTGAGTTTCTTTGTTAAGAAAATCAAAATTGCTATGGGATTCAATTGCATGTCGATGTCCCTTTAAAAAACAAATATTTCATCTAATTGCACTCATTCGTGGAACAAAGGATTGTGTTCTTCCTGTTTAAAAGATTCGTACATGAAACTAATATTTATATTATTATCAATTTGGTTTTCTTTAAAACATTTTATTATAAATTCGTCAACTTAAAAAAATAACATATGATTAAATTAATCTAGATAATATATCAAACAATTAAATCATTGATAAAAATATTTGTAACAAATGAATAATTCATGGTTTTATATAAATAATACATATTCCGAAACAACAATTAAATATTTGCATATCAATCTAAAATCGGATATTCTATTTCATCAATTTTCAATTAAAATGTAT
>MQRK01244922.1:0-16256 GCA_001938485.1 Girardia tigrina
CATATATATATATATATATATATATATATATATATATAGTGTTTTTAAGTAATTAAATTAAATCAAGTTATCTGATTTAATTTAAATAAAAATTTTTTGCTGATAAATTAAAGTCAATTAATTTTATTGATTTTCTATTATAAATTGGATAATGATCCATAGTCTTCAAATCCAATTCTTCTCATTTTTATAACAAAAAAACATCTTTAATAGGCTTAGGAATGAAAATGGTGAATGTTTTCCAAATTTTAGGAATTATGTGACGCTCCACAATGCTGTTACATATTTTTTCCCAAATAATGCCAACTCGATCCCAGAAAATTATTTCTGTTTTGAACAAAAAATGAAAAAATAATTAAATCAATATATACAATCGACTCCAAATAACTAGATATGCTTGGGACTTCCGAAACTTATCGAGTTAAGCGAATATTGAGATAAGCGAACAACAACATTTTTCCCTTTCCCGATATTCATGTTTTGAGAAAAATCAGTAATTCTTCTGTACAGGTATGATTTACTACAAAATGTATAGATTCAGAGCTTGATGTGTACAGTGTTAAAAAGCAATAATAAACAAATAATAATTTATACTAGGTTTCAGCAACAAATCATAAAAGTATAAATACAACAATAAAGATAAATAAAATAAGGACTTTATTCAATTTGATTCACTTCACATTTTTAATGAGCAGCTGAGACATTATAAGTGCTGAGAAATTAATTTTTGCTTCACTCTAACCGAAGCAGATTCCTCGAAAAAGTTTAGAAATCCGCGAGCAATGTTCACTTGATCTGTCGTTGCATCACCCGACTGGAGAACGAATCTGTAAAGTTTTCTGGTCGCCAGCAGTACTTCTTTTAACGATACATTGGGATCTATGTCATCATCATTACTGTTGCTTCATCATCACTGTGAGGAATATTTAGAATTGTTTGTTGATATTGTGCATGTTATATGATGATTTGGATTGTGTCTCTCCTACCCATATGGCCTATTGTTATTTTCTTTAATTCCTACTAATTAAAAGTAATTTAATTTAATTTTAAAGTAAAAAGATTTAAAATAATTTTCGAATGTAATAGTTAATTTTTAATGTAATTTGTTAGGGTTTCAAAAATATATATGAACATTTTTGACAAAATTTTATGTAGAAAAAATTTAAAATAATTCTTTTGGTAAAATTATTAATTTCAAACAAAATAATATTTAGTTTAACAAAATTTGTAATTGAAAATTAAAAATATTTTAGTCTTTGTTTTATTTGATCAAATTTCAAGGCTGATGAAAACCACTATATAAACAGCAGTAAATTTAGTTTAGTTTGCCGAAAAATTCTCTTAACAAGAAAACAAAAACAAAGGAGTCAAGTAAATTATAAAAATTTATCTTTATTCTTTAAAACATTTTTTTATAAAACCGAAAGTATCCCGTATGAGAGAAAAGGGTTTGTATTAAACATTTAAACTCTCGTTCGTTTTGGAGATTGACAGTTTTTACTGTAATCTGTTAACTCGTACGAAATATTGATTTGTGTTTGTGTTCTGTCATCAAGAATTGAATTATTATTATTATTTTTGACTTGTTAATTTTTGTTATTTGAAATAAAGTTTCATAAAAGAATTTGTGTTCATTATTTATATATTTATGTTGGAAGTCCTTACTGATTAGTTGAAGTCAGATTAACGATTAAAAATTAAAGAATAAAGATTTGTGTTTTTAAAAAGTAAATATTTAAGATTAAAGATTTTAATAACCAACAAATTTATAATTTAGTATATTAATTTAGTACTTTTTATAAAATGTTTAGATTTAATTTTAACCAATTAGAATATATATAATTAATAATTATTAATAAAACTGTTTCATTTATTGAAAAATTAGTATGAATTCAGAAATATATTAATCAAGAAAAATGTCAAATAGCGAAATTCTTTCGAATAATTGTTGTCATAACAATTCTGATTGTGATGTTAATAAATGTTTGAAAAACCATATTGATGTTGTTAATAATCACTAACTTATTGCAGTAACTTCTTATGCTAAGCAACTTGCTTCAGTATATCGCCATCATTGATTTCCCCTGTCAACTGCACGTCATCATCAACAGAGAGGAACTGCTCAGCACCAACGTTTCCAAGAATGCTTAATAGATTACGCAGTCTAGTGAAAATGTTGTCGACGTCATTATTGTTTTCGTTAGGTTCAGGATCACGTTGCTCTCTATAAGTTGGTGATGGTGCTCGATTTCACCAAGTTCAATGATTCGCAGATAAGTAGTATTGCATCCAGAAGGTTAAACCAGAAGTCAATATTCTCAAAATGTGATCTGAGGCACTTTAAAGCAAGTTTTTTACGGTAAATGTTCTTAACGTTCTTGATAATGCCGCAATTCATCGACTAAGTGCTGGCTGTTGTATTTTCAAGGAGAAAGTGAAGATCGATGTGTTTCAAATCTCTGATGTGAGGGTTAGTGGGACAAATGTCCACGATTAGAGCTACTTGTCTTGTAAAGATTCTCTTCTATCATTGAAGTCATTCTCGGAAGATTGTGCTAGTCATCCAAGATTTTGAATTTGACAAGTACCCGACTGGTAAATGGTAAGCGTTGCGAAAGCAGCGAGGATTGCTAAATTTACCAATGACAATAAGTGGGAGTTTCTCTCTGTCATTGATGTGCCTACAAGTATGGTCACTCGCTCCTTGGATTTTCTTTCCTCTGGGAATCTTTTCTTTTTAGAAAGCGAGTGTCTGATCCGGTAGAAGTTTCCAGAATAAGGCCCTTTCATCTACATTGTAGATATCCTCTGTCATGTACTTGCGTAGAATATCTCGGAGACAATTCTCCTTCCAATCCGAGACCATTTCGAAGTTTATAGATCTTGCCTCACCTGACATGACTTTGAACAGAATGTCATGTCGATTTTTCCAACGGTTGATCCAGGACAATGTTATTCCATTCTCGAAAATTTTTTCTAGGCCCAGTATTGTTGCAAATTCAGTACCCTTAGTCTGCAATAGCTCGCAATTACTGTCATTGTCAGTAGCAGGGATATTTTAAACTAAAAGTGAATTAATTATTGTATTGCATTATTTATTGTTTTAACCTTTGTTCGAGATAAAATCGAAATCTTAATTTTTCAAAAAACTTGAAATAAAACAATCACACTTTTTTAGAAAATGTCGTTCTTATTAAACAAAGACAGATTTTCAAATTTCAAAAAGCTTAATTTATAAAAATTTACAATTTTAAACACTGAAACAAATTGTAATTTTTTTTAATTTAACAACAAATTACATTAATTAAATATTACATGTTTTTTAACATTTAATAAATTCACATAAAAAATCAAAAATTATGTTTATCAACTGGCCCTGCTTTTTCTTTTTATTTTGAATATCGAGTTATGCAAATATTTAAACAGTAGAGATTCACAGATTGTATCGAGTTATCCGGTGTTACTGCAACGTAAATGTATGCACTCTCAGCCGGGAAAACCACAACATATCGAGTAAACCGAAACAGAAATTTATTATATAACAAAAGTTTTTTGTGCCCAGACGGGACTTGAACTGATTGAAATTGGCGTTCATTTTCCTTCAGCTTCATCGCTCGCCACTTCGTTGATGCTGGAAGCTGTCTGCGACAGCTACTTCATTGTTTTGATCGTCGGTGTCTTCGAAAATTGGGCCTTCAGTTGCAGGGGCTCTGGGATTGTGAACTGGATAGTTGCAGAATTGAGACATGCTGGAGGAGTCTCTTTCATCGCCGAAAGCAATGCTACACACACGAAGTCTTTAAAGCGGGCCGGTCGAACAATTACTCATCGCGGCCGCAATTCTTCTTCGTCGCCCGATCGTTCTCGTCCGTTCTCTAAATCGGTTTCCGTCTCTGTCTTCGAACGCGCATCGTCTTCTTCAAAACTATTGCTGTCGTTACTCATTCTCGGCTGCTCATGGTTCGCTCTTGGCCCATTAGACCCTCCTTTGGCAGTCGCGTCGTCGTCCTCCGGGGCGCGCCTGACATGTGACACGTGATACGGGACCCCGTTAATCAGTACTTACTGATGAGGATGGACCTCGCCCCCGACGGTGCGTCGCCATCGCGTTGTACACCTCGGGTTCGCCGGTTTCACAAACACTGCATCACCCGCTTGACCTGTCTCACTTTTGGTAGTCGGTTCACAAAATCCCTCGGCAGTAGTAGCCGCCTCTGCTGCGCGAACACTGCCGACACTGGAATTATGCCATCTGAATTTGGCGTCGCATTGTACCACGCGAGAATTTCCTCAATCAATACCGCGCTTCTTGCTACATTGCGCTTAATCGTTCCATGACAACGCTCGATGATCCCGTATCCACTCGGCCGATTTACGCATCAGAAAATGATCTCGACGCCCACTCCGGTTAGCAATTCTTGGATTGCTGTTCCCAGATTGGTTGCAAAATTGTCCATCAACAGTTTTCGAGGCGGCCCGAATTCAGCAAATGCTGCCCTGAGAGCGGCACACAGCTCCTAATCGCTTTCGAATCTCATTTTTCGCTACACTGAGAATCGTCCTAGCCCGCAGTCCACCAACATCATAAACTTCCCCTCGGTGTTGTGTTTTACATCCATAGCGCGTCTGTGCCACGTTCATTTCACCCTCAGCTCGCCTTTCTCCCATTTCACTGCTACGGGACCAATCGATGCACACTGAGAACACTTGTTTAACACCACACGGATTTGATTCTCGAATACATGACCAGGGCCTCATAGTCTTCTCGCCAGGAATTTCATTCTTTTTACACCGAAATATTGAACCTTGCACAGTGTTTCTAGACTATCTGGTGTCCCGTGCTTCCCCTCAATTCCAACGGCCGCAGCTTTGGATGGCCCTTTTGCTGGAAACAACAAGTCATTTGGTACTCTCATAAGGCCATCTGCTTTATTCTTCGCTGAACTCACTAACCTCTATGTCACATTCAGTCGTTCTCCTTCAATTGTTTGGCTAATTGTACTTATCGGTCGTTTCACCAGCAGCTCGCTCATTCGCTTGGATTTGACTGATCCGTCGCCCCTCAACGCATTTGCCATCCATCTGAAAACTGTGGCAGAGTCGGTCATGACCTCGAAATTGTCTAGGTCCTATGCCACGGCCGCTTAAACTGCTTCGATCGCTGCTTCCAGTTCCGCTAAATTTATGTGCACAGCGTCGTCCTCTTTGGTAGCAAAGTTGCTTCCTCGATCACTTCTCCCCCAATCTTTACAGAGATTTCAGTTTGAAGAGAACTCGCATTGCACAGCACACGTCCTCGTCTGCATTTCGGAATGTCCCATCTTCCGGTCACCGGGTCCTCGCTCTCCAGTTAATTTTCTATATTTTTTGCGATTTCCACCCCATGCAAATCTAGAGGCTCGTNGTCCTAACCACCGCCATTGGTTGCTCTATTGAAGAAACTACACATTGACCTTAACCAGCCACCAACCGGGAAATGTCGCACTAGTTGACAAACCCAGTAGAAATGTTTTCGCCGCGTCAACTGTTCTGGTCGTTATGGGACTTTGCCGTCTCTGATACACCGCAGTTCTCCTTTCGATTCCCGCACAGCAAGCCCGAGTACCCTTCTGTCGTTGATTTCCACTTGTGGTTTGGATTCAAGGCCAAATCTGCTGAAAACTGCAACCACTTGCTGCGCAGACACTTTGCTGGTGTAGACTATAACGTCATCTTAGTACAAATCCGTGGCCGCTGTCACCCTTTTGTCGGATCCGAGCACGTGGTTCATTATGAATCTCATTATTTTCGTTGCCACGTTCAACCCGAAACACAGTCACGTCAAACACCATTCTTGGTCTGCGATCTTGATCACCTGGTAAGGCCGCAGACTCTGATCCACTTTTTTTGGAGGTATGCAAACCTCAGATCTATGACTGCCAGCGCCTTCCCATTCGGCGCCACTTGCGTAAAGTCGCACTTTCCCTTTGACCGCCTGTAAGACTGCCATGAGTGGCAATACCACTTTTGCTTCGCCATGGAAAGAGATGAGCCACCTCTTGCTCTTCCACTTAGCCAACTCTTGATTCACTTCCTCTTCGAATTGTCTCGTAGACGCATATACAGCGATCCCCTTTATTAGTTCCGGTTGTGCCTTGCCGGATTTCCATTTCCACGCAACTGTCCATGATTCGCCATCGAACTTGGCTGAAAAATCCACGTCCTCCAACTGCGCTGCTGCTGGTTGTCCCGTTACACCCACTGCGACGTGATGCTCAGTGCAACCAAATCTCGGGGCCTTGTCTCCTCCTGGCAACCACACGCCCCCGAGCTTCTCCATGACGTCCATTCCGACAAGCACCTCGGCCCTCGACGCTATGACCTCCGTTGCTCGAAATCTCACGTTCACTAATGAGACTTCCATCATCTGCACTGTTTCCTTCACCTGAATGAGTTCAAATTTTGGGACCACTGTCTCTGCAACAATTGTGGTCGAACATCCCGTATCGACGATGGCCCTCTACGCCACTCTGCCCACGGTTACCGAAATGATTATTATTCGCGCGTCGCTGAGTCCAGACCCTTCACCTGCGCAACAGTGTGAGCCTGAAGATTGTTTGCCGCCAGTTTGGAGTTAACACTATGACATACTCTCGCAACGTGACCTGTCCGGCCGCAATTGTAGCATCGCAGACTTCTCAGACCTACTTGGTTAGTTACCGCTCTCAGCTGCTGTCTTCCTGTCGCATATTCGTGTGCAACGTGCGCGCTCCCTCCGCTACAAAAGCATTTTATTAAGCCGGCCGGTGCCGGGTCCCAGGCAGATTGTCCCCCTACGGCTGCGATGAAATCAGTGACTCCTCGTGCCACCTTGACATGTATTCGGGCCAGTCGGGCAAGCCAATCCAGGTTTTGCACTTTTCCCATTGCCTCAGCTTCCACGCTTTTCATGGCCGCCGATACCAACGCATCCGTTTAAGGTCCGCCATAAGATAATCCACTCTCTCTCCATTCTCCAGACGACGCGAAGCGAAACTTGCCCACGAATATCTCGGGCTCGGCGTAAATACCTCAGTGAGTGCCACAGCGCTCTTTTCGAAATCTTTTCTCGTTGACTCGTTGAACCCTCAGAAAACGACTTCTACCTCTTCTGATAGAGCCAGTGGCAGCATCACTTGCTTATCTTTGCGAAGCGTTTCGGCGCATTCGAATCCGTTAAATGCAGGAACCATTTTTAATGTCTGCATGTGCCACGATAGCTTGTTGATAAAGAGCGAGAAAGATGAACGCCTTCAAAATTTATTTATCTTAAATTCAAATCTACTCGTTTCTTCTATTATTAAAACAAACCCTAATTAATTATAATTCAATTTACCGTCATTTACTCTCACATTAATATAAAAAGTAGTATTTTAACTTTATTAATATTTGATTAAATTTTCATTATTTTTCATAACTTCGGAAATTCTTTTCGGCATGGAGTCAATCAAGCTTCGAATAATTTCTTGATAATTTTTTTCAATTCTTCCAAAATTATTTCTTTCAAATTTTGCATATATTTAGGGGACCTCTTTTCAACCTTTTTCAAATTCTCCATAGATTTTCAATTTGGTTCAGATCTTGTGAGTTCATAGGCCATTCTAGAACTTTAATATTTTTTTATTCAAAAAATGCTTTTTTTAAAATTTTGAAACATTATAAGGCGCATTATCTTGTTGAAATAAACACTAGTTTTGAATTCTTTGAGAAATGGTATTAAATAAATTTTTATCTACTCAACGTATTTTTCAGAGAATTCTTGGATCATCAAAACTTAATTTTAGAACAGAATTTCGATTTTTTCGAAATCTGAGGTTTCAATTTTTGACCTTGATGGTATTGGTGAATAATTGGTAGGTTGATTTATTCCATTTTCGTACTTAAGTCTTCTTAAAGATCTGCAAAGACTTCTTAATTTTTTGTATTTTTTAAATTTTCGGCTATTTCTGAAGCTTTTATTGTTAGTTTCCTTCTTAGAAATTGGTCGATTGTATCATTATGTAAGGCACACTTAACTATTAAGTTAGATCTCCAGGTTTCACTTCAGTATTCATTATAACAACAAGTAGAATTTATTAATTATTTACAATCTTTTTAGAATACTTAAACAAATAATTATCACCACTTTCCCCTCTTTTATAATTCGTTATTCACTTTCTTAATCCACTCAATTCTTCGACGAATTATTTTTCCATCTTTCAAATGCTGTAGTTCCAATTGGTGTGGCGATATATGTCTTAAAATTTGGTACGGTCAATCGAATGGGAAGGTGTCCTTTCTCAGTTTTGTTGGATCTTGTTTTACAAAGACTTTCTGACCATCCTCGAAATGTCGATTTGTTCTCTTCTCTCTCTCCCAATTTTCCATTTGTCTTGCCGCTTTCTCTAAATTTTCTCTTACCTTCATCTTGATCACTTTGCTCTCTTCCGTTTTATCTATTCCTGCTGCCGCATGTAAGTTTATTTTTCTACCAAACACAACTTCGAAAGGCGAATATCCGGTCGTACTCTGAACTGTTGCATTTAGACAGAATTCTATCTTCGGAACAATTAGCCACCATGATCGTTTGTCTGTGTCTCCTCTGCTTGTTACTATCATGTCTTTCACTGTTCGAATAATTCTTTCTGCCAACCCGTTTAATTGATATTGAAATGGGCTACTAAATCTTTGTTCAATTCTATATTTCCTGCAAAAATCTTTAAATTTTCCGCCAGTAAAACATTTTCCATTGTCTGTTAATATTGTTTTTGGCTTCCCATATCTATATATCCATTTTATCAACACGCATTGAACTATGGTGTCTTCGTTTTGAGTTCTAATCTCTGTCAAGAGACCAATTTCGAAAACTGGTCCACCATGACCAATAGATATGTGTACATGCTATTCTTGTCACCCACATATGCGATATCCATCACGACTTGCTCTAAAAACTCGTCACTTCTTATTGGAATCAACTTTTCTTTTGTTTTTTCACTTGGAAGTTTTCTGCGTATACATTCCTGACATCCTTCTATAACGATTTGCACCTCTTTTGCTAAATCTGGTAGTATAAAATGATTTTGGATGTACTTCTTTGTCTTTTTGATACCTACATGACATAAATCTCTGTGTATTTTCCTGATGAAATCTCTTCTAATTTACTTCGGAACCAAAAGTAACACACACTTTCCTTCTTGCCTACCCCATAACCCATTCTAATAAACTAATTGGTCCTTTAGTTGTAATAACTCCTTGGTGATTTCATTCTTTTCACCCTCTGCCATCTCCTGTATTTGTTTCAACTGGTTCATCTCTGAGCACTTTTCTTGTTCGTCTTTTATCCATTGAATTGTAGACTGAATCACTACTGTATTGATGTGTTCCACTCTTGCTTTTGTTGATCTTGGTTCTTCGTGTTTTGTTTCACACTGTGCACAAACGTCGTCGTATAGCCGTGATAATCCATCTGCATTTCCATGTTCGTCACCTTTTCTATACTTCAAATCAAAGTCAAAATCAGCCATGTTTGCTAACAATGTCTGGAATTGAGGAGTTATTGGTTTGGAAGTTCTCTTCATATACACCAGTGCTTTATGATCAGTTCTTGCTGTAAATCGCTTGCCATATAAATATTGCTTGAAATGTAACATGAACTCTTGTAAAGCTAATAGTTCCTTTCTTGTCACACAGTACCCTTTTTCATGTGTGGTTAAAGTCCTCGATGCATACGTGATTACTACTTCTTTCTCTTCTGGCATCTGACTAAGAACTGCTCCTATCGATCGGAATGATGCATCTGTGTCTAAGATGAAATTATTATTCGGGTTCACAAATATTGATCCACCACATAGCTTTTGCTTCAACTCGTTAAAACTTCTGTCGAACTTGTCTGACCAAAATATTTCTTTACATTTTCCGCTACATGCACTGTGCATAGGTGCTGCTAATTCGGAGTAATTCTTGATAAACCGTCGATAGTAGTTACACAGACTTAAAATTCTTGTAAATTTCGAGTACACTTTTAAATCGGAAAATTTTGAATTTCTGCCATTTTCAATTTATTTGTTGAGATACCTTCTTTATTAATTGCATGTCCCAGAAATACTAACTACCCCACTCCGACTTTGTATTTCCCTGGATTGGCTTTTAAACCTACTTTCTTCAGTCTATTCAGTACTTCTTCTAATAGTCTTATATGATCCTTCATTGATTTTGAGTAAATTAAGACATCATCTAGGTATATTACTACTCCAGAGAATAGTGAATCTTCAAATAATGAATTCATTATTCTCTGAAACTTTCCGGGTGATGTTGAAAGTCCAAATGGTACACGGTTAAAACAATACTGCTGTGTTTTTGTGCAAAACGCAGTTTTTTCTTCGGAACTTTCATCCAATGCTACTTGATGGTATGCTTTGCCTAAATCTATACTGGAAAAATTCTGGAGCCACCAAGAGTATCCATTAACATTTTGCTGTCTGGCATTGGAAAGGAAAATTTATTTGATACATCATTCAATTTTCTGAAATCTAAACAAATTCGAATACCTCCATCTTTCTTTGGCGTAATGACTAACGGGGAGTTCCATTCACTTTTACATTTCCGAATTATTCCTGCCTTTTCTAATCCTTTCAGAAATCCTTCGATTTGACTTTCTAAATGAATCGATTGCCTTCTTAGATTTAGAAAAATCGGTTTACCTTCTGTTTCAATTTTATGGACAACAATATCCATAAATCCCATATCATATTCATGTTTCATGAAAACATCATCATATCGTTTCACAAGGTCTTCCAGTCTTTTGTTTTGCTCTTCCAGTTTCATATCTGTCTCCATTGACTTCTTGGTAGTTTTTTCAAGTTTGATTCCGAATTTATGCATGACATTAACACCTCCAATGACTGCTGGTCGGATTGCTTTCACCACTAAAAATCTACCGCATGTCACTCTTCTTTCCATTTCAACTTCACTGTCATTTTTCCCAAACACTTATGGCTTTCTGAAAACGCTCCATTTAGTATAATTTGGCTCTTTTCTAATCTGGGTTGTCCGATTTCCAACCAAACCTTCTCATTTATAACTGAAACACCCGCTCCACTATCCCACAACATTAATACATTGTGATTGTTCAGCTGAACATCGCTCCACCATCTACCATCTGACCCCTCTACTATTTCTGCAATTCGATTTTTTGGATATTTTATGCCGACTCCACAGACGAAATGCTCACCATGGAGTCTCTGGCGTTTAAATCATCTACATATTCATCTTTATATGATACAATATCCACGTTGTCTTCATTGTACACATCTTTGATGCATACTACATTAACATTCTTAATATGATTACAGTTTCTGAACCCGTGTCCACTTTTTCCACAGATTAAACAACGATTATTTAAAGGACAATCTTTCCTCAAATGTTCATATTTTCCACAGCAATAACAATCCCCTCTGGTTAAATGATCCTCTTCTGGAGTTGGAAATCTCTTTATTTTGCAATATAATTTCCTTGCTTCGCACCAAGCCGAATGCACCGGGCGATTATATTGTTGTTTATCTTCTGACATTCTACTGGATCCTTTCTCATTACTTTTATTAAATCTTTCTTATGGTATTCTACGTTCCGTTCTTAATATTTGTTGTCTATCGTTTGATTCATTTAATCAAGCTGTATTTATTTTATGTTCCGGATTCTCATATCTTCCAACTTGATATTTGTCTTTCTTTGCCATTTCTGCATACGATTTTTTGATGGCTAAAACATCATTTCTTTCTTCTTTTGATATGTTGTCCTCATAAATATTAGCTTCCGCTCTCATTTCGTCCACTGATATGTTAGGTTTGAAAACAAATCGATCCTTCAGAACTTGAGATTTTATCCGCTTTTTCAAAAGTTCATTCAAAATTTCTTCATCGTTGTGTTTCCTAAAATTTTCAATTGTTTTCCGAACCCTTAATTCGAATGTTAAAAATCTTACATTCTCACCTTGACAAATTTGGCTTAGTTTGTTCAATTCTTCCAAAAGTGGTACTTTCTTTATAAATGTTTTCTGGAACCAATTTTTGGATTCCACATCTAACATTGGTTTTTTTTTAACATATAACTTTTTAACATATCCAGGTAAAGCACCGCTGTTATGTTTTCTTCAATAAAAAGGGCCCATAAACACGAGTAGAAGACAACCCCATCCAAACATTAACTTTTTCACTAGCCTGTGACCTCTGATATGTTTCGGTTGGTGTTTCAGTGCCCCAAATGCGACAGTTATGTCTGTTTACAATGCCGTTAAGTTGGAAAGTTGACTCATCAGAGAAAATCAGGTTACTAAGAAAATTTTCATCTGCATCTATCGATTGAATTAACGTTTCATACATAACACGTCTAAGAGCGCAATTTTCTTCATACAAAAGTTGCGTGGCTTGAATTCTGTAGGGTAACATTTTAAAGTCGTTTCGTAATACTTTTTGAACAGTTCCATAAGAGCAATTAAGAGTTGACAACGATTTCCTAATAGAAAACTGTGGTTCTTGCTTAAAATGTGCTGCTATCTCATTTTTCTTTTCATCATCATTTGGTGGTCTTCTAGATTTTTGGACATTTAGAACGCTTCCTGTTTCTTCAAACTTTTTGAAGATGCTTCTAATACTTTTTTTCGGTTGGAATATTTTCCCATTTAAGTCGTTGAAGTTCTCTTTTTACTAAAGTCATTGACTCATGCTTTGCAAATAAAATAATAATTTTTACACACTGATTTACTTCCATTTTGAATATTACGCTTAAAACAATAACAACAATTAATATATTTAAACAAAATGTACTTTTAATTAAATTTTAAAGAATAAGCTTCAAGATGCCTTTATAATTAAAAAGATATACAATATAACTAAAAGTTATTGCAGTTACTTTATGATCATCCAGTATGAATAAAGCATCAAAATATTTGACAAGTTTATTTTTCATCTAAATATAAATAATATAAATAATATTTTCAACAACAAAGAAATTTATATTTAAAAAGTTTTCTTTTATAATTATTACAATTTTAGTTTATATTTGTAAAATACAAATTGGTCTCATGAAACAATAAGAAGTAAACATGAAGCAAGATACATAGAAACATTTATATACAAATTTGTAATTTACGTCGAAACTGCTGTTAAATTATTCATGGATAGATAGACGTTTTCCTTTGTGATAATCAAATGTTTTGCAAAAGCATATCCCAAATGCATGAATAAATGAACGACAATTGCATCTTTTGTCTTCAGTTTTTGAATTTGACGATGATTCGCAAGATTTTTACAACCTAAGATCTTCAGGTTACCAGATATGTGTCCTTGACATTTGGCCTCGAGGTGAGCTTCCGTCAAAGGAGAAAATACATATGCATCTGCAATGTAAATGGATTTGACAGGGTCATACGTTTGGTTTTTAAGAGAAGAGTTGTAGGACTCGATCCATTTAGTCAGAAACGAGGGACCTGTTGTTGCAATGATCCAACCCGAGTCGACTTTTCCAATTTTTTTAACTAGATATTTAAAGAATTCATGTTCGGGAATACAAGCCATAAAACTATTCATCGCAAAATAATTTGTGTTAAACAAAATTCTCGTTTGTTCTTCCACTTCTTTACTAAAGATACAAGACTTGTTCATCAGATGTAACTGAAAGGATTTCTGGCATTTCGTATCAAGATCCATATAAATACCTCCAAGCCTTAATAAAAGGAAATATCGAATAACGTCCGATATTTTCAGAGGATCTGCCGACTTCTCGAAATAACTGCTATATAAACCAAGGAAATCCGGGAAATGATGAAACATAAACTGATAAGCGGAAAAATCTGTCCATAATATGAACCTTGAATCTGGATTAATATCCAAACATTGTTTCATGTAGGGAGAATACTGTTGAGGAATGTACGCCGTTTTATAAACGTAATGAATAATTTTCGGTATTCCTCCGGAGAATCTGCTGCTGGAACTCATCAGTTTCTCTGCGGAAATTACGGAACTAAAATAACTAAGTGCAATTTGGCCTTTCGCGGATTTATTGAATTCATTGATGCATAAAATAGGGTTGGACAAAAGGAAAGATAAAATAACTAAAGTAAATATTCGAATGATCAAGTACGAAGGCATTTGAAATATGTAATCAAGCATTACAATGCTCTGTTATGCTTCCGTGTTTAGTCTTGGTATGATAGGTATGTCAGTCCTGTTTCACGTGTGGAATGCCTCTAATAGAATGCAGACAACGTACTCGTTCTATAAATAATGTACCAATGACAATGGGATTTTTTGTAGAAGCGCAAGAAAATATTAAGTTTCTCTCTGTTTAGGAGTAAAACTACAGAAATTCTCTAAAGACATAAATCAGAGTTAGTATTACTTGTACCTTGAAACACGATATAAATTAAGAAAACAGAATTTTCAATTCAGTTGTGAGTGTCATTCAAAAAAAATTGTTTTAAAATATTTACTAAGAAATATTAATAAAAATCGTTACAAAAGATAATTATTTTCTAATTTTATTTTATTAAATGAGATTCGTTTTGTGAGTTGTGAAAAGATCTCTTGGATTAAATACGTAATTTAAAAAAATATGATACTAATGTTAAAAGAAGATAAATTATTTATTAAAAAATATAATTAAACAAATAAGATGAAAAATAAATGTTGTTTTACTCTTGAATTTGTCACATGCATTACAAAAATACTTGTAATGAGTATATGGTGCATAAATTAGAGACTTTACGTCATCCCTGCAAGTGGATCAAAGAGCACAGACGATTGGATAATGGAAACAATATTGTTGGACATAATTTAAATTGTGAAAATATAGTAGAAGAAAATGAGTTTTAAATTGCGGGAAATTGATTGAAAAATGATAAGAGAGCAACAAGTGAGGTCATATTAATAAGATCAATCAACTCCATTATTCTTTGCGTTTGTAACCAGCCCGAGAGACAATCAATGTGGAATGTTATTCTCACTATTCGGACAGTTACGATCAAGCTCCTCCATACGTTTGTAAAATCATTCTATTGCATGATAACGTTCGACTTCATGTGTCACAATTCAGGCAATCCAAATTCATGGAATTCGGTAGGGAGTGTCTAGATCATCCGCCGCACTTGTTCGACTTGTTTCTATTAAACAATTGACATTGCCAAAAGGAGCGAAACATGTTTTTGTAAAATAAATAATTGTTTTTGCATAATGACAAATGACAAAAATCATTTGTCACCTTTTTTGTAATTCACTAAGTCACGATTTTTCTTTTTAAACCGAAAATCATCAGGCATTTTGTCCTTTGAAAAAAAAACAAATGTAAACATTGATAAACAAGAAATGAACAGTTGCACTTCGTGTGTGAATAAAAATAATTTAACTCAAAATTAGAAATCATATCATTTATTTTTAAA
The DNA here is from genome assembly GCA_001938485.1 of Girardia tigrina. NCBI lineage: Eukaryota > Metazoa > Platyhelminthes > Tricladida > Dugesiidae > Girardia > Girardia tigrina. The sequence goes on from MQRK01244922.1 coordinate 15,428, forward strand.
AAAATAATTAACACTTAATTTATTAAAAAATTGTATTATACTTTTCTATTAGAAATTTATTCTATTATTAAAAAAACCTTATTTAAAATAATGTAAAATACAGAAATATTACTTTTAAAATATTCAAATTGATTTACGCTACAACATTTATTACAAAATACAAAAATTACATTCTGCTAAAATATTAAAACTTATTTAACACTGTGAGGAATATTTTAAATTTGGTATGTTGAAATTGGTATGTTGAAATTGGTATGTTGAATTTTGTATGTTAAGTTTAGTATTTGGAAATGTGTTTCTCCCACCCAGATGGAAAATTGATATTTTAGATGTTCACGATAAATAATTATTCGAGTAGAATTTACATTTTAAAGTAAACGTAAGATATTTAAAAACATTACAAATATTAAATCATTTCAAATTTTCATATTAAAATTTAAATAAAATAAATAATTTTAACTAAGTTTTGAATTAAATAAATGTTTCTTCTTTCAATAAAATATTTTTTAAATAAAATTAATATGTAAAAAAAATTAATATTAAAATTATCAAATTTGAACAGTAAAAATAAAATCTGAAAATAATGAAAAAATTGTTCGAATAATTGTTTATTAACAAACATTAACAAAAAATTATCAGTTTAGAACGATGTCGAATTACGAGAGTTTTGCTGAGAGTTGTCCAAAAGACAATTCTGACTGTATTGAAAATAAAAGTTTGAAAACCCATGTTGGTGTTCTTAATAAACACAATTACAGTAATAATAAATTTAAATGCTTTACTGATATTATATATATATATATATATATATATATATATATATATATAT
>MQRK01244922.1:47811-66627 GCA_001938485.1 Girardia tigrina
TATATATATATATATATATATATATATATATATATATATATATATATATATATATATATATATATATATATATGTTATTTTATTCAATTTTGCATAAATCATATTTTGTTTTTGTTTTAATAATTTTTACATTGTTTATTAATTGAAATATAAATTCAGATCTTTAACAATATTTTAATGGACATGTCCTGAAAAAATTCAATTCCTAAATAATTTTTTCTTTAATTTTAAATCATTCAATTATAAATTTTTTTTACTAAGACTTTCCGTGGATAATTAACTTCAATAAAACATTATGATTTTTATTTTAGAACTTGATTTTAAAATTTTCAATAAATAATTTTTTTTAATAAAACTTTTCCATTGACAATTAAATTCAATAAACATTATGATTTTTATTTTAAATAGTGTTACAAGATATATCAAAATCTTCTATTCAATATTCTTTAACTCCGAAACTGTTATTTTAATTGTGCTTTTTAAAACCTAATTTTTATAAAAAGTTGTTCCAATTTAATTAGTAAAATATTATGATTACACTATAATTTTTTATAAAAACTTATTTATTTTAATTAGTAAAATACTATCTGTGAACTATAATTTTTATAAAAAGTTATTTCCTTTTAATTAGTAGAACATTATTTTTCATTTATCTCAAATATAAATAGATTTTTAATTTAAAAATATCAAAAATTTACAGTTCACTAAAAAGAACCCCTAATACCACCAAATAAAGAAATATTCACGCTTGAAAGGGCTGAATTAATAACCAAAATACCAGGAAAAGATTATTTATTCATTCCACGAGAGATTAGAGATAGTGAAATAGAAATTACCCAAAGTTTAGTAAGAATTGAAGATGGAAAAAATACCCATAAGAATAGTCAATTTTTCGAATAAGCCAAAAATATTAAAATCAGGAATGATTATTGGAAATTTTGAGAGCAGCAATAGAAATCAATGCAATAGAAAACTCAAAACCTGAACGAAATAGATATACAACAATGTTAAAAGATAGTATACATTTAAGTGAACAAGAAAAAATCGAACTGGAAAATGTTCTACTTGAATATTATGATATCATGGCTGCTCACGAATTTGATCTTGGAGATGTGAAAATTGTAGAGCACGCAATTATCACAAAAAAGTGATAGGCCAATAACCCTACGAGCCTATACAGCTCCACCAAAAATAAAAGATGAAATTAAACGACAGGTAAAACAATTAATGAAAGAAAATATTGCCAGAGGAAAAGCATCACCATGGTCATCATCAATCGATCTAGTAAAAAAGAAAGATGGCGAAATCAGAATGTGTATTGACTATAGAGCACTAAAAGAGGTCACAAAAAGAGATACATACCCATTACCAAAACCTCAGGAAATGTTTGATCAATTGGGTGGATGGAAATACTTTACAAAATTGGATGCGAATAAAGGATTTTATCAAATTAAAATAAAAGATGAGGATATTGAAAAACCAACCTTCACTACAGGAGAAGGCCTATAAGAATTTGTAATTAGGATTAACTAATACACCTGCAACTTTTCATCGAGCCATGAATTTAGCTCTAATAGATACTCCTTGTGCATTAGTATATATGGATGATATCATAATTAGATCAAAGACTTTTAAGCAACATATAAAGGACATAAAAGATGTACTCCAAAAATTAAGAAGAACCGGAATAAAAATCAAGCCTTCTAAATGTGAATGGGCACGATTAGAAATAATATTTCTGGGACATAAAGTATCTGGGCAAGGATTAATGCCAGATCCAGAAATAGTAATAAAAGTACAAGAATTTCCAGTACCAAAAAATGTAAAAGATGTTCAGAGCTTTTTAGGATTGACTGGATATTACTGCAGATTTCAAAAGGATTACTCAAAAATAGCAACTCCACTTAAAAATCTAACAAAAATTCCGAAAGATGTTACAAAAAGTCAGATTAAAAAAGAATTTAAATGGACTGATCAATGCCAAAAGCTTTTGAAAAATTAAAAGGAAATCTCATAACAGCACCTATTTCAAGATATCCAGATTTCTCAAAACCGTTCATTTTAATGATAGATGCAAGTGGAGGAGCACTAGGAGCCGTGCTTCGTCAAGAGGACGAAGAGGGCAAAGACTATGTAATTGCTTAAGCCATAAGGTAGATATATTCAAATGTGTTAGGTTAGAAATTAAAGATCTACATTCGAACATCACCGAAGTCATTCCTTCTGATAAGTTCCGAATTCATGGTGACGTTTTGTCCATCTGAGTTTGTCGCTATTTGGTGACGAGGATATCTCTCGGCCACGCAAAAGTCGATCATCAAGATTTCGACAGACACTCCCGCAAGATCATGTGGTCTTAGACAGACTCCATTCTCTCCCTGTCCCGAAAAATCTATGAAATATTCACAAATATCGGTGAGATCTCATCATACAAAGCACACACAAATGAAAGCGCTTGTCGAAGAGATTTTCGTTCGTCAACTTCAAATGAGAAGAAAACGCAGATAAGAAGACCAATCGTTACTTGTAGTTGTTCAAGCTCGACGTCGTCTTGAATGATGTGCCAATAATTAAACCCAAGAAGAGGAATTTTTTTCAAATTCAGAATGACACTAATACGGAAATCAGATCAAACTGACACCGTTTTGAGTGATGGCGATGAAATATCCAAGAATGACTTCCAACAGGTATCAATCTTGTAATTTTAAAATTATAAAACTTTAATTTTTTAAGTAAATTTTAAAAAAATTGCAATTTATTAAAATTAAAATTAACAAACCAATTGAAATTTTTATTATAATGCTTATTAATTTCAAAGGATTAACTGTCATCTAGGTTCTAACAGTCATTAGGCTATGTATTGTCTATGCATGGTTTTTATTGATGCAGAATCTATGGCTCACTATCTTGTATGTCAATGCTAGTACTATAGTCTCTACGATACTCAGTTATATATCCAGTTTGGTAGGCTTAAAAAACTTCTCTTACTTCACTTTAATTAAGAATTTCTTAAGTTTTTGCACATTTCTATCCAAGATTTTTCGACTTTCATTTTTATGTGTGAATCTTCTGTTATGTATCTTTTCAATCACTTTGTACTATCCATCATTTTTGTCTTTTTCCTTTACTTGCTTCCCAACTAGCATTTCATCTCCATTCTCAAACGTTCTCTTGACAATTAATTCTTCAGCATCATAAAAACAGGAGATTGTATGTTCTTTATCTATTGGACAGAGATGTGAAAGATAAGTTTAAATCAGAGAAGTTTAAACAGTTACAAAGTTTGATTATAAAAAAGAATTGAATCGGACATTCTCCATACTTAAGACCTGACAGAGCCAGTAAGGATTACATACCTGAAGTCTTTTTTGAGAAAATAGTAAATATCACAAAGAAGATTTAAAAGCACTAAATGTAAAAAGAAACCCTGTCAGAAGCATTATTGTATGCATACAAAAAATGAAGTACAGTTAAACAAGATGAAAGAAATATAGGATATAAAACAGAAGATAAAGGCAGTATATGGCGTAAAAATTGTGACAAACATAGGGAAGAGACAATGGGAAGCAAAACAAATCCGTTGTTTAATAAAATTGAAATAAACTTGAATTAAAATATGGAAATTTTTGCATATTTATAAATTTTAACGTAACAAACTGTTCGCGTTGTAATTGCCTTTGACCCTTACTTGAGCCCAATTTTGTAATTATATTAGTAATAAGTTATTAAAAGTAAAATTAAATAAAGTAATTAAATAAAATCATTAAATTAAATAAAGTATTTAAATTAACAAGCAAATAAAAATAAATATGTAAATTAAATAAATAATTAAACTAATTAATTAAATATATATATATATATATATATATATATATCGGAATTCATTGAATTGTTTTTGTTCTCGATGAAAATCTTAATCGTTGTCGAAACGATCATCGTTCAATTGACGCGAATATCGCAAATATTTGTTGGATTTTCCGAACGGAAATTTGTGGAAAAAAGAAATCTCAATAATTTAATAATGAATGAAAATTGGATGAAATCTTTGATGGAAAAGATAATAATGTCTTTAATAGATATAAAAACTATAAAATTAATTTAGACATAAATTTTTAGGTGTTTAATATTTAAAAAAATATTGGTTTAAATCGATTTGTTTAAATCGATCATAATTTGTGATATTAATAAAATTTGGCAAGGTTTTGAATTGCGTTTTGGTTTTGATTTTTTGAATGAATGAAAATCAATTTCAATAAAAATTTTGCGAAAATTTGAAGTCTTCTTTTTTATTACGGACGGGATTTCAATTATAATAATATTATAAAATGAAGTTTTTTGACGATATTGAGTCATCAAATGAAATGAGTCGTTTGCAGTCGGCAGAGAATGTTGATCAGTTTTTGGAATTAAATAAAAATTCCAATGATAGTTTTGAATTAATTCAAAAATGTTTTAATTGTTATATTGCTGAATTAAAAGTAAATGAAAAATATCTTGGCGAAATTACGTTCTTAATAAATGAATTAATTCATGTGATTGGCAAAAAAATTTAAGCAATTTACAGATGAAAATTTAAAAATGGATCGCAAAGAAATGCCAAAAGATGCGTTTTATGATAAATTTACTTATAATGCCAATAAGCATTTCGATTTCTAATTATTTCGTAAAAAGGTAGAAAATGAAAATAAATTCGGATATTCAAATTTGCGGATACATTTATGGTTTTCTGCGGGTCGATTGAATCCATATTTCAATATATCCTATGACAAAAAACTGGAAAAAGATGATATAAAAGCTGATGATTTTGAAAAGTCTCTTTTCACTAACATTCCTTGTGTGTATCGTAATATTGATCTATACAGAGAACCATCAGAAAACGAGGATTTCAAATATTTTGGAAAGCTAATTGATGCATTTAATTTTGATGATAAATTGTTTGAAATTTATTACGTTTGTGGAACTGAAATGGAATGTATGCATTGCCAATTAGTTTGTGTGATATTGAGAACTATTCTTAATTTGATTCTTTTGAGCACAAACCAAATACTTCCACCATTTGCTAAAGATGATAATAATTCAACAGCCGCGGATGTAAAATCAATATCAACACCTTCTCTAAATCAAATGTTTTCTCACTATTCTGTTGCTCATTTAACTTTAAAACCCATTTATGACAGAAAACATATGTCCTTTTGTTTATTAAATCTTGATCATTTGTTGCAACTTTGGATGAATCAATCACCCACGGATCAGAAAAATTCAGAAAAAAATTTTCAATAATAGAAGCTAAAGCCCTTTCTCTGAGATACAACACCAACATCATGTTATTTAGTTGGAATGGTGATTTTGATCCTCAAAATTGTCAAAAAAATGTGTGATTATGTTTTTGGCAATTTTGATTTTAAAAAATAAATAGTCACGTTATTTTGTAAAATTAGATGCGAATTGATGTTAGAATTTTGAATATTTTGAATTTTAGAAAATTTATATCTGTGAACTTAAATAAAATGTCACTCAAAAATGAAATTCCTTTGTTGTGATCAATATATCGTTACTTAATGCGTATATAAAAATTTGAAGATTAAATTAAAAAATTAATTTGTAAAACAAAAATTAAAATGATTAATAACAGTTGGAAATATTTTGAGCAACCAAAAATTATTAATTTAACAAAATTTGAAATAAAAACTTCGAGCCTTAAAATACATCATGAAGAGGATAACTGTAATACTCTAGGGGTGTCAAGATCCCCTTCAAATGTAGATATTCATTATGTTCGATAGCGTTTCGTTAATATTACAAAATCCTACAAAAATTTTTTTCACCGATATGGTTGATTTAGATTTTAAAATTTCAGATAGAAAAATGATAAAAAGGACTTGACCAGGAAATCCAGAAACTCGGACCTTGAAGAAACTGAAAATGGTATGTTAACAACTAAATCTTTTTTGAAATTTGTATAACTGATTATGATTGAATTTTTGGTCTCGAATTTGAAAATAATATGTTTATAATTCTCCGAATTAACGTTTTTGTGATATGGAATTCAAGCGAAGTGGTTCCTTATGCTAAAATTATCAAATAGTTCATGTGAATTTATCGAACAATTCGAACTGTTATTTTCATGAAATTAAAATTGAATTTTCAATCAATGATTTGAAGAGGAAATCAAAATTTATTAGGTGTGAACGCAAGTTTTCTCAGTAAATTAACATTTTATTTAAAGTAAAATTCTTACAATAACAAGGGGTCGTTTTTATTAATGTAATCTCCATTACTTTAGATTATAACTCCAACGAGACTGCAACAATAAATTTCCGCGGCGGTAAACCTCGGGTATTTTCAGGTCGAAAAACTTTTGAACTTTGTTTTTAAATTTATTTTACATTATTAAAGTTGAATTAAATAACATTTCTAATTAAAAAAGTGTAATCTAGGAAAATAACAAACAAGAGTTAACACGTGAATATTTATTTCAAATGAAACTCAATTGAAGATATCAGATAATTAAAACAAATTGATTTAATTGTTTTTAATAATTCTCCATTACAACCCCACCAGATTCGTCCACACTCGAATCTCCATTAACAATATAATCATCGAGGTAGGCTGGTCGGCGTGTTTCCCGTCGTGGTCGCACTCTTTCAGGTTCCTGATTTCTCTCTTCTGCCGACTCGCCGTCATCATCATTCCCGAACTCTACACTCGGCGCCGGGGTTTGATCCGGTTGTCGCGGTCTAATATCCGCAACATGTCGTGGGCTACAAAAACCATTGCAATTAATCAAAAACTTTACCGAATCTAATCGTTTCACCACCGTCCCCTTCATCCACTGTCGTGTGCAAGGTGTACTTTGATTCGGTTTTATCAACACCAGTTGGTTTTCTACAAATTTTGACCGCTCTACGTTCTCCGTTCTAACTGTCTTTCTTAGCGATTCTAATCCAGTTGGTATATAATTATAGATTTTCAAACTCGGCGGCTGCTTATTATCGAAAGGAGTATTATTGTACCACCATACTGCATCTAAAATATCTATATTAGAACGACACGCTATTCTCTTGACCGTTCCATGATTTCGCTCAATAATACCGTTGCAATTTGGTCTATTTACGGCCCGATAAATGACTTCAACATTCCATTCGATTGAGTTGAAGGCCTTCAAAAATTCATTAATCATTCAAAAAGTCATTAACCTAAGAAAATCATCTGAATGGAACGAACTATAATTATCGACTTGTAGTTCTTGAGGTGCAATGCGTTCAGAAAATACACTTGCTATTCCCGAGATAATCGAATCAGCACCCTGCGATCTAATCAGCTTCCAAATTGCGAAACGTGATGGACTACAATCGATAATACTCAAATACTTCCTCTGATTATATTTCGTAACATCTATAGCTAATCTCGTCCAAATTTCACTAACATTCAGCGTTCCCTCTTTCCATTTTATCGGTGCTGGGTCAATCGATTGGCATTTTTGACATTTAGAAATTAAATTTTTAATATCCGTATTTGATGCGTCAATGTTCAGTTTTTTATATAAGTACTGCATCCTCCTTGCTCCCAGATGACATCTGTTGTGAAGTTCCACAAGATTGTCGTGACTACCTGAAATTAATAAACAACAATTACTCTGTTTTACTTGATTTGGTACTCTTGTCAACTCGTCCGCCCGATTCTTCTCGCTGTACACAAATTCAATCGTCACTTCCATTTGATATTCTTGACATAATTCTTTAATGATCGCCAATCTTCTTTTAATCAAAAGTTCACTGAACGCTCTTGTATACAATTTCCCACGATTCGCCAACACCGTGGATATCCAGGATACGACCGACTTGTTGTCCGATTTAACTTTTACCCTTTCATCCCCCATTTAATTCATAAGTTTAAACCTTTTACTACAGCTTCCAGTTCAGCTAAATTTATATGGCGGGAGTCGTCTGTTTTCCTTAACCATAATGCATCTTCGATTGTCTGACCCTTGACCTCGAGCACAACACCAATCGCAATCGAACTCGCGTCGCACCATAAAATTCCTTCTTCACAGTTATTTATGAACTATTCCCCCTTGCACGGGCCGGCTTCCTCGACTCTTCTCATTATCCACTTGACTTTTTCTAGGATCTCTTCTCCCACTTTGTCCTCCCAGTTGCCCTCACTGAGACGTTTCATATAAGAACAAGTCGGAAGCAGGCATCCCGCCACCGGGTAGATCCCTACTAACTGTCCGCAAATTGAATATAAATCGCGGCGTGATAAAGACGCGATATCGGTAATTTCTCTGATAAGATTATCTCTTTTCTATTTCAACAAATGACCCTTTTGAAAAACCTTCAGCCCAAGCACCCGTATTTCTCGATCTTCGGAAATGCTTTCTGGAATCTTGCAATTTAATCCAAATCCTGTTAATAAATCTTTAACTTCATTGACAGAAATTTTTCTCTCATCCACGAAAATTTCGTCAATAAATGAGTCGACATGCTCTCGGATTCTGACATCATAATTCAGAACCCATCTGAATATTTCTGTCATGGCCGATGGAGCAATGTTCAACCCAAATCCCATTCTTGTTAGCGCGTATTTCTTGTTGTCTATAATGCACGACTGATAACGCCACATATCTTCATGCACTCGCACTTGCATGTACGCATGTGAAAGATCAAGCATCGAAAATTTAAAACTCTTACTACGCCATTTACGCAATTTATCCAAGCAATTGTCGGCCGAACCACTGTAAACGTCCACATACTTGTTCAAGTTTCTGAAATCGAATACTGGACGTACCTTTTTCTTATTGACTTGTATTATTCCAAATATGGAGATCGATCCTATTGATTTTCCCATCATCCTTCATCGTAGTCAATCAAATATCCCTTCCTCTTCCATTCCTCTAAAACTTCTAAGGTCGCCACGTCCTTCGATTTGTCTTCCCTGAAATTAGATTGCCAACTCGGCAGATAACTGGGAGTGCCCGCTTTCCAATCCCATTTAACTACCCAATGATCTTCAAATTCGATCTCGAAGTTTTGTTTTTTAATCCGGATTGAACTAGCCTCCGTCATTACACTCCCTAAAGCACTGTTTTGTCTACACCTCCATTACTGAATTCAATATCACTTTTACGAATTGTTACTCCTCCTAACCTCTCGATAACGTCCATACCAACAAGCACTCCTAGTCCAAATGGCATGATCTCCATAACTAAACACTCCACATTTATTACCTTTCCGTTTATCGACAATGGCACCTCTCCACAACTCGCATCTGCTGCACTGCCATCTGCTAAAACGATTGAATTTTTTCTGACTCCCTCGACATGCTCACAGACTAATCCTCTTCTTACTACAGTCTTTGAGCATCCAGAATCAACTAAAGCCAAAACTGATTTACCATTGACACCAATATTCATTGTTGGTAGCGCCTGCAATTTTCCAGGGAGAGAGCCAGCGCCTACAAATTCCCCTGACCGTTTCCCGCTCGACAATATCTAGCTATATGACCTGTCCGTTGACATTTATAACAGACATTTATTACTTGTTTTGGTTCTCGGCCTTGGCGACTCTTGTCCGATCTTCTAGCGACTTCCTTCTTACTCGTATTCGACTCCTTGTCAGGGCTCCTTTCCGATACTGCTGCCATGGTCCCATCTAATAGACTTCCCTTTATTCGTAAAAATTTTCAGCTGCGTTCAATCATTTCGTCAAATGATTGGTCCCCCCTCGTTCAAGCTCCATCTGTAACTCGAACGGCAACCCGGCCATAAATGCTGCCTTAACTAAATCATCAATCTTAGATGCTAACCTTTTGATTTGCGATGTATACTCATCAATAGTTTGACCGTCTCAAAGACGTAGACTTACCAATTCCCCGTATGCTGCACGTCTGGTCATTCCAAATGAATTGTTCAGCACCTTCAACTCTTCCTCGCACGAGCCCTGCTTTTTCTCGTCCAGCTCCATATAAATGCCCAACGGGACATCGACCAGTAAAAACGGAAGATAAGGAGCTGGGTCAACGATTCCTTGAATCGTCATGATCATGGCAAACTTCTTATGCCATATCTCGAAACTTCCGGTTCCATCAAATTTTTCTATATGATCCAGAATCGTCTTCATGTTCGACATCTTCGTCGGGTGCCCGGATAGCTTGTAATCTAGGAAAATAACAAACAAGAGTTAACACGTGAATATTTATTTCAAATGAAACTCAATTGAAGATATCAGATAATTAAAACAAATTGATTTAATTTTTTTTAATAATTCTCCATTACAAAAAGATTTAAAATTAAACTTTTTGTTGGATTAAATATTATTTCTAATTTTTGAAAGAATTGAAATTTACAATAATTTAATTTTTAAAGTAAAATTAAAATAGGATAAATATGATTTTAAAATATACATCGAAATATTATTAGAATTAGAAATTATTAGAATTTCAATAATTGATGAAATAATTATTGATTTAAGTAAAAGAAGCGGAAATTTTGTTTGAATTTGTGTATAAAAATTGCATTTTTTCTCTTCTAATAATTGTTATTCTTATCAATAACTTCAAATATTGATGCAACTAACATTTTTTATAATTATTTATTTTTTTACCTTATAGTTTCGCATTAATGTTTTCATTTCTTACATTTTCTTCAAATATCTCTTTTTTCGTCACATCAAGACAATTATCCCAAACACATTTTTCAAATTAATTCTTTTTTTCCTTCGTGAATGCAGACTTAGGCTGTAATTGTGTGATTTATTTGCATAAAAATAAATGAGTTTTAATTGTTTATTTATAATCTAGTAATGAAAATATTAACCAGCAAAGAGAGATATTATTATAATATAATCTATTATATTAATATAATTAATTTCGTTTATTCAGTTAGCTTTGATCCCTATCACCTATTCTCGTAAATGCCCTTCTCCATCACAATATTCATCAATTTCCGTTCATTTGAATTTATAGTTCAGGACAAATTTCTACTGTTGTCAGACTCCCTTGGACAGTTCTACTGGAAAATCTTTCCCATTAACTTCATAGAGCATTTCCTGTTCATATAGCTCGACATTTCCTGCTTATGAGACCCGGTGTTGTTGGTTTTCCACTTGACAATATTTTATCAAAGACACATTGTTTCATGACGATAGAACACTGCCTAAGATTCTCCTAAGCTGTTCTAAAGTCACTCCGTATCGATTAATTCTGTTTGCGACCATTCGAAACAAGCAAACTAATTTTTAGTCTTAATTTTAATTATCCCTAATTTCACATTTCACGGAAATTCTGTAGGTTTTAATTGATTTTATCGAAAAACTATTTATTGACTTATTATAATTTAATTTCAATAATTATTTTTATTTGTTTTAATTTTTTTTATTATTAATTAAAAATACATTAGAAAATTGTTTTATTTTTGTAATGAAACACAAAACAAAAACATTTTCGACGAATTTTCGAAAGACGAAAAGTGAAAATTGCTTTTAGTTCATTTTGAATGTGAAATTCGGAATTTCTTGAGATAATAATATTTAAATTAAATCGGATTTAATTTTTATATTTCTAAACTATTTATCATTTAATTAATAAAGATAATTTCAACAAACAAGTTCTGACGTTTGGAAAATCTAAAGTATTTAACCCTTTAGATGCAGCGAGATTTTAGTATGATCGTACACTACAGCCCGTGAATTTTTAGACAAAAACAATTGTATCGTAAAATAATTGATCTTAGCTCGTAAAATGGCAAAGTATCGCGATCAAACTCGGTTATTTTGTATGAGCGGCGTGGCGCGCACAGAAACACAAAGCGATTTAACTCGCTTATTGCACTTAAGCGGTTAGAGAAGTCCCTTTTAAAGTTTTAAAAATAATCTGCCAGTATTGACAGATTCCAGCTCCATTGGTAATGCTTCTCCATTGTCTTCACATCTTGATAAAATCTTTCGTTTTGTTCCTTGTAGGTTACAATAAGATTGTTTGGGAAAAAGTTCAATTGACTAACAAGAAAATGCTTTTTGGCATTCATCCAAGAATCTTAAAAGGCCGAGAACATACTTTTGATGTATAGAAAATGGTGGGAGATTTGGTGTTTCAAATAAAATTCGTGACAATGTTCTTAAAGCTGGATGATGTTACAAACTGATGTAGAGTTATTTGAAATGTAACATTGCTGTCATTCATAAGTAGCCTTATAAGAAAAACCTGAGGCCTTTCGATGATGATAGTTTTTAGTTGCATGTCTATCACCCATGGAAATTTGGTATATCCTTACATAAAGCCATAACTATTTTTGTTGAGAGACTTTCAAGCTTCATTAAGTTTATTAAGAACACCAATTTGACTTTTCATATTTTTATTTAAACAACAATTTTGATTGTCCTTAAGACAATCTTTGTCAAAGCTTTCGCACAATTGCATTCTACACTAAATTGATTCATGAATTAATTCTTATTATTTTTTAGCAAACGGAGAAATAAATATTTTATTAAAATATTTACTCAAAACTTATTGGATAATAATTAAAATGATTATTAATTATTAAAAAAATATTAATTTGATTTATTAAAAATTGTAAAAATTAATTAACTTATTTAAAATTTTAAAATTATTTTAAATTAAAAATAAATTTAAACATTACATATTTTTAGATAATAAGAATTCAAATATTAATCATCCATCTGGGTAGGAGAGACACATTTCCAAATGAACATACACATTCAAACACAAAACATGAAACATTCAAATATTCCTCACAAAGTTAATTTTAATGTACAAAAATATGTTACTTTTCATGGCCATTCGTAACTGTTACGAGCATTGACAAAATAATTATTAAAAACTTTATTATCATCAAAATTAAAATCATTTCCGAGATGATTCTCGGAAGACCCTTCACAATTTTTCATCATTCTAATTATTGTTATTTCCGATTTTTTATAATGATTATTCGAAGAAATTTCCTTATTTCTCAATAACATGTATTTATTTGATTTAAAAATATTAAGACATCTTTATAAAACTAATAAATTTTGCGTTTTTAACTTGAAAATTATTTTATTTAAATTTAATTTCAAATTCAGTAATTGTAAATTATTTCAGACCTCTAAAATGTTTTTAATTAATACGTTAAATACGTTTTGCAAAAGATTACTTACACTTAAAAATTTACCTTAACTCAATACTTTAAATTTTATCGGATTATTAAATTTTCATTAATTAACAAAATGTCAATATTGTTCAAATGATCAGTTATCACACATACAATAGAACACCAATTTTTCAACTGAGTTGGAGAATCACAATTCTAATTTCAGCACACTCAAATGAACACACCACATTCGTACACAATTTAAAATATTCCCAGTAGAAATTATGGAATCGTTCTTTTAAATTGAAATATTTGACCAATAAAACTTGTCGCCCACAGTTAAAATACCTATTAAAATTTTTCAATGAGATAAAAAATGAACCTATGTATGTAAAAGTAACTGTCTGTTGTTTTTTCGTACCTCTTCACACAAGACTTCAAAATTCGCAAATATAAAGGTTAGGCTTTGATACAATTTATTGTGGGAAACCTTCGTAGAGTATTATTTTCAAATATTTTGAATTTCTTTGGTAAGTAAAGCTTCTTAATGGATTCAATAATGTGTACAAACAGTATCTTGTGACCCATTTTTTATTAACGAAGTCATTCCTTTTAAATGTCCAGTAATAGTCTTATTTGTATTCTTACTTATTCCAAAACATTTTGAAGAGACCATTTTATTTATAACTCAAAACTTGTTTTATGAGTTTTGAAAGATGCATAAAATAAAAAGTTTCCTCGATTTTATCATTTTTTGTTAGAAATTCTTAGAACCATCTTTTTACCAGTGGACAGAAGAAACTTTTCAACAACGTTTTGTGAACGTTCTGTTTGTAATAACTTCATTATCATTATTAAGGCATGCGGCGTGATTCTAATATGTTTTTTACTTATAACAAGTCTTTTTATTTTAAATAAAATAATTCAAGAGGTTTTTCCATGTAATTTGTGTTTTTATTTTCTAAATGTAATTGACGATTGCATGATATATTATTAACCCTTGAATGCATCTTGTATCAAAAATGATACAACAAACGTTTGAAAGTGCCATGCATCCAGTTTGTGTAAATAATTGCTGTCCTTTGTAAATAAATTATCTTTGTACATTATTGTCTATGACGATTATAACAAAACATGTCAAAACTCCCGCCAATATTGATATAAACGTCAAAATTCTTTAGCTGTCATCAAATATTTCATGAAAAAATAAAAAATCATGCATTTAAGGGTTAAAGGTCTATGACCAACAGTTTTGAAAACACCATTCTGGTAAATTTAAATATGTCCTTAAATTGGTTTTTTTAAAATTCAGAAAAAAACTTCGCAACTTAAGAGACAAATCTTTTATTTTGAAATAATAAAAGTTTAAAAATTGGTCCAATAGATTTCCCGGAAGCCTCTTATAACTAAGCTTTCATAAATGATATTCATTTTCGTCCACAACCAAAGACACATTATGTTTCTTTCTTCAAGTACAATCCCCGAAGTGCAGCGACAGATAGGGCATTATTTGTAACTTTCTTTCCTTTTTTAATAACATTGACTAAATTAAACTGCCTATTCATTTCTCTTGGGTAAAAATCAGTTTACACTTATAAAAGAGAAAAATTGTTGTAAACATGCATAAATATTTTGCTATTTATAATTTTTATGTATAAAAATTCAGATGTATACATGTATACACAAAGTATATTAATGTACAAAAAAGAGTGAGCTGAGTTTTGCTGAGCTCATTTTCGCATCACGGTCGCATTTTAGCATTAGAGAATTTTACAAAGTGGTAACGCGAACCATAAAAGCGAGTCCATGTAGCTTCTTCTCTTAATGTAATACATGTCGAAATTTCAATTATTGCTTTCAACCTAAAAAGAAAAAAAAGTTAATATTTTTTTTGATGATTCAATATTCAAAATTTATGAAACCTAAAATAATTATTAGGGCCATCGTTTTTCTGCAGACCGCTGAAAATTTCGTCGAGCCGTGGATTGAAGAGAAAATAAGTCTGTATGATGATATTAAACCTAAAATTTATAAACGTTATGTAGATGATATTTTTCTATTGTTTGATAATAAAAAACAAGTTGAACCGTCGATAAATTAATTAAATCGGAAAATGAAAAATCAAATACAATAAATAGCGATAAAAACAAAAATCAGATAAATAATAATTATGATAATATTGGTTTGTCTTGACTGGTTCCTACTCTGAGGGTTTCAGGAAATTCAAAAACTCTATTATGAAACATGATGAAAATAAATTATTAAATTTAAAAATTGTATCTAGATCATGTAATATAGGAAGTTTGTTTAGTAGTAAATCTATCACTCCAACTGGGTTATGTTCCAATTTAGTTTATCAATATAAATGTAATCGTTTTATAACTTGTCGTCATCTCATAAACGAATTCAGGAACATAATGCAGGGAAAGTGATTGCAATATTGCTCAACATAAGAAGAACTGTTTGAATAGTAAAGTTGATGTAAGTAATTTTAAGATTTTGTGTTTACAATTCGATAATTAATGGGACAGGGCGATGTGTTAAGCAATTTTGATTACATGCTTTGATCCTAAAATCAATGTTCAAACTTTATTGAAAATATTTTCCTGATTTAAATTAAAAATGATTACATAAACATTGCTTCGATATATAAACGAAAGTATATCATCGTTAATTTAGTCTGATGATGACGGTTGATCCGTCGAAATTAATAACCATATATTCTGACGAAATTTTTTTGTTTTTTAAAAATTCATTGTCGTCATTTTTCAAACATTTATATGGATTATTCTTTATTATTCTTTATATTAATATCATTCTTTTTTAATATTCCTGTACTAAATTTCCAAATATTGCTGAAAATGATGTATGTAAACATCGAAACATGTCCAATAATTATATAAAACATGGATGACGAACCTTTTAAGACGTGGGTCAAATTTTATTCATATTTTTTGGCACTAGTTCGTGGGTCACTAATGTTCATTTGCATCAAAGTTAAGTTTAAAATTTTTTAACTGTGTTTTTTTATTACTAAACATCTTTAAAATTCATTTGGCTTAACAGGTAAAAATTGGTGGACTTAACGATTTAAAATTTTTAGTGGGTTACAAATTCTTAACCATTTTGTGCAAATGACAGTAAGTTTTTGAATGAACAAGGAGTAATGAAAAACAGAATATATATCATAAATATTTCTATTAGAAGATTTTACGAAGTTCATTGAAGAAATCAATTTTTACATGAATATGTGGAGCCAAAAATTGTTAAAAGGGCATGTTTTTTTAAATGCACTAGTTTTTTCATTGATATAAAATTATTGGGTAATCTGTGCTATTTCCCTGGCAGAAACTGCAAGCTTATATGGTCTACCTGCACTCCAAGCTTATCTTTTCATTCAGGATTTTTTACATTCCATATGAAACCTTAGTTGAAAAGAGCCACAGTCTGGACAATGTGATCAGACTGTTGCACAAGAAGGTGTTGGGACTGTAGAAAAATGCGTCAAATGCGTATCTCTACACGTCGAAGGAAAATGGAGGGGTCGGTATCAAATCGTTACTCGTTGAGTATCTGATACAATCGCTGGCCCACAGTTTCAAAATGATTGCATGTAGCAATACGATAACGATGGATGCTGCAGTCTTCTCCCTTCAACGAGGAGCGACAGGTCCCCGAAAGACGCGTCTCTTGTCGATTGAGGCGGCGATAAGCTGGCTGAACGCTGGGACGCAATCGGGGAAGATCAAAAACTGGTGGGCAAAAATCAAGTTCGCCATTCACAAGCTCAAAACCCTGCACCAGATTTCAGTAAGTCTGGTGCATAATGAGAGGGGAATATGCCTACACCTTCACCAGTCACTGGCGTGGAAAAGAAAACTGTCCAATGGCGAATTTGAGACATTAAGAGATGAGACACATGAAAATATGCTTCTCACCCCCTTCGTGAAATCCAATGTGTCCAAGACACTGAGACGATTAGTTGAGAAATGTTGGACACACAAATGGAACGTACAGAGCAGCGCTGGAAGATTTGCAAGAAGTTTGCAATCCACAATAAGTTTCCACGGTGCTGTGTATGGGGGGGGGCTTAATTACAGTGAGTGGTATTTTTATCATAAAGCAATGACCTGCACAGTGCTTGTTAACTACCGACTTGGTAGTAACATAAACAGAGGACACTGTCGTAGGTGCCCGCACGATAAGGAGACCTTGGTCCATGTACTTACAGGATGTATGTACAGTGAAGGGTTCTGGAATTATAGGCACAACTCGGTTCTCTATTGTGTGGGGGGGCAGATAACTCAATACCTGGATTGCAAGGTAGATATAAATGTTGAGTGCCAATATGCTCTCTCACAGGACCGAGTTGATCAGGTACTCGGCCCAGGGTCGAAGACCCTGTACCTGATAGATGTAAAGTACCCGTATGACATTCAGAAAAATATTGAAAACAGCAATGACAGAAACCTCGATCATTACGAGGCTCTTGCCATTGCTTGTAGGGCAGCAATGCCAAATATGACGGTGACAGTGCTCACCCTCCAGGTAGGGTGCCTTGGGACGTGGCAAAAAAGGAGCACGGACATACTCACGACTTTAAAGATCCCGCCAAAGGTGATAAGACAAATCGCAATTGGCTGCTCAGTATCCAATGTTAAATACTCAGCAGCACAATGGTCTTATCACCCCGATAGAATAGTTCCAAGCGGGATCCAGAGAGTCAGTAAGATAAATATAGAACAATATGATGAACCTCAGTTAGGCATGTTATCAATGGAAGAGAAGGACTATGAACATGTCGATCCTGAGAATATAGAAGAATTTGATCCGGCCGCACTGGAAGCTCTCGTACAATCTTACAGTTATAGAGTAGGAGTGCAACAGGGGGAGTATTAAGTATTGAGGATCAAATAGAGGAGGATTCATCTGACAGTGAGCTAGTCTCCAATCAATATAGGACGAGGATTGGAGATTCATCGGAGGATATAGATAACTCATCAGAGGAGGATGATTTGACCTTCGATGATGAGTTATTAAGGTTAGATAAGTGAGCAGAATGTCGGGCTTGGCGGAAATGTTCACCCAAGTGTTGGGTGCGGGGGGGAGGCCGCTAGTGAAAGAACCCCTGTGGCAACCAGGGCCGGTGCAGAGGATGCCTTCGGGCTATGCATGCGGCGTATTTATTTATGTACCAACCGGGCACTTTTGCTCACTGACAAAAAAAGATTCTCCACGTTTGATATAATATTTTCAATTTTTAGTGTGGGATCAATATTAACCGCATCACTTTCATACAGTTTTATTTCTACTTCTGAAATCAAGTCTTCAAATTTTGTTTAATAATTAAATATTTTTAATTACATTTTCTTGAATCTCAACCGAGTTACCAAAAATTATTGTGTTTTTAAAATGTTTTTGTAATTGAGGAAAATATTTCATGATTTTCATTTCCAAATCCTTAATAAAGATGTCAAGTTTTATAAATATTTTAATATTTTCAAACATAGTTAATACAATTAATCTATGCCCTTGAAATTTTTTATTGAGTTCATTAAAATGCTGGGTGGAGGTCACATAAAAACATTAGATCATTTAACCAATGTATATTTGTTCCAGATTTGAATTAAAAAAAAATAATAAGAAATAATTAACATTGAAATTGGAATTTCGCATTCCAATTTCAATTCATTAAAATTATATGAGATATTTATATATATATATATATA
>MQRK01244930.1:2519-14338 GCA_001938485.1 Girardia tigrina
TATATATATATATATATATATATATATATATATAATTAATTTGTAATATCAATAAGTAAAATAATTGAATCCCGAACAATTAGTATTGTATTAGAGTTGATATTTATTGGATACAAATTATTATTTTATTTTATTTTATATTATATTATATTATATATATAGAAGATATTTAATATTAAGGCTACCTTATTTTACATATTTTTGATATTAATTAATGGGTTATAGTTTCTGATTATCAACGATTCACAATACAAACTTATCATAATGTGAAT
The DNA here is from genome assembly GCA_001938485.1 of Girardia tigrina. Taxonomy (NCBI): domain Eukaryota; kingdom Metazoa; phylum Platyhelminthes; order Tricladida; family Dugesiidae; genus Girardia; species Girardia tigrina. Next base: position 2,792 of record MQRK01244930.1, read on the forward strand.
CGAAATTCGTCTGATGAATAGAAAACTCGTCACTTTTAAAAATTTGCAGTGATCAACAATCTTACTCTATTTTCTCGACTGTAAGTGTTAACTTATTCGTGATTTGAGGTAACGATTTGCCACTGCAATGTATGAGTTTTGATACCCGTGAAAATTAAATTTTTTACATAATACTATTGACAATTTTCGATTTCACAGTATGGAAATCTCTCACTTTAGATGTTTCTGACACTTTTAACATAAAAATCAAAAACACGTCATCTCTGTAGGAGAATCAAATGATATGGTCGGAATGTAGGTAGGATTAATATTGCAGAACAAATAAAGGGTTGTAATTCGAACGAAAATATAAACATAAATGATTTTTAAATTATGTGTACTCGTTTTAAAAACTATTGGGAGAGGGTGGACTGTGAAGCACTTTATATCAGATCTTTAGATTTTAAGATTAATGTGCAAACGGGTTTCTCAAAAACTCTATTGATCGTGTTTAGATGACAGACCTATCCATGGATGACATACTCATTGCTTGCCTATATATGCAGATTTAAAACTCTTTTTTTCTTGAGACCTGATGTTGACGATTATATTGTCAAAATTAATTGTCGTAAAAAATAAATGTTTACTTTACAAATGGCATGTTTGTTTTTAAACATAAGTTGCCATTGATCATTCAACGATCTTCGTAGCGAGGTTGCCACACCCTATCCCCTGAAATGCCGAATTTGTTCCGAGATAATTTTTATCATTTCTAACCCCCAGTGAGTGAAAGCGCTCAGACTCCCGCTGCAACTCTGCACCGCGACACCGCCTTTCCAACTCATCTCTAGATAACGCACAATCATCAATTGTGGTCCTTAAGAGGACCGTTATTCTTTCTTTACGATACCAATCACGATAAACTCTGCCAGAAATGCATGAACGACTGCCGTATACCGAGTTCGATGAGCTCTGTAATTCCTCAAAATACGAGCATTGCCCTGGCCAAGTAAATCGCATCCACTGATCATTTATTCGACGATTGCATGAACAGATCTGAGAGGAATTCGGCGTGATGTGAAATCCATCACTCACACTTAGATAGTTCGAGTTCACATATCAACGATATCCACCAACATTTCGTTTCATTAATTTATTCATTTTCGACATCATTAAATAAAAATTCAATTCCATTTTCTAATCAATGTATTTCATTATTTTCTCTTTCTATAAATCATTTATTCTGAGATATCGCACCTTTTCTTTTCTTCATATAATACAGCTCATATAATTCATACATATTTAAAAACAAACATTCTCATAAATTTTATCAAACATTTTTTTACATAATTTAATAACATAGTATAATTAATTCTTCAATATTAAAGTTAAAAGAAAATTAACAAACAATTGTTCAGTTGATCAATTCTAAGTGATAAAATTAATTAGAATCTTTTCTAATGTGAATCAATCTAAAACAAAAAAAAACAAAACGGCTTGGTTGCGACGGAATTCCATCACCAACTCACTAAAAGAAATGCTTGCTGGATTCTCAAACAGCCATTATTTTTTATATTAACATTATTGATATCTTTGCAAATGCTATTCTTAAATCTACTGAATCCTTCTGATTATGCAATTTCTTTAACTTTAATGCACTCCCATTCATCTTCCTCCTTGGTCTCGTCAGTGAGACTCTGCCTAACATTAGTCTAATATTAGTCTCTATTTTCTAATTCAGATACATATTATTGTTAAAAAATTTTCTAAGGATGGATATTTTTGAAAAATAATTTTTTTTAAAACTTTTTAAAGAAATGATGTATACAAATATAGATATTGTACAAATAAACGCCAGTAATTCATACCGAGAAACATATAAAATTATACATAAAAAGTAATACAGTGTGTTTCATTTAACAGCAGCATGTAGAAGCAATCATGATATTTAAAAGTGCGTGTAATTAAATGTCCAAAAATGTTCTGTTTTGATGTTTGAATATATGTATATGCTTGTGTAAATTAAATTCCTATAATATAAATACAATTGCTAAAAGATCTGCAACTATTATTTAATTGGATAATTAAATTCAACTAATTTTATTAAAGGTTAGAATTTCGTATTCCTCGTGTTGTTAATTGAAAGGCACTGTATATTGTATAAGGCACCTATAGAAATCCAAGATATACAAATATGATATATTGAAATATTAATTAATTCAAACAAATCATTAAATATCGATAAAAAATATTACATTAAATCAGAAACTAGCATCGCAAACCGGACATCAAAATGAACGATTTAGATCGAATCGGTCTGTTCAAAGAAATGAGTTACATCACCATCGACACACCCTACAAACCTCCACTCATCAACGATTTCTCGGGCAAGAATTTCCTTGTTCCCGGTTCGAAAATACCATGTGGCAATAAAGACGGATATTTCAATGATTTTCTAGGGATTTTCGATGGGGAAAGAGGAATCACCAGTTACATCGATATACGACGAAGATGGAGACTGGATTCGAATTTGAAAATCCTCGGAAAACAGTGGGTACCGAATAATGGGACGATTAAACTAACCGGGCTGGGTAGCAGAGCTGGCAGTTTCCAGTCACATATTCCCGCATTCGGAACGGATATCCGTAAACAACCGTTTGTTCATGAAAAGAAAAACTTTCTCACGAATCCTCCTCAAAAAGGCTCAGGATACGGATATAATAACGTTTGTTTGAATAAATATCCCGAATATATAATGGGAAATAAATACAACGATTTCGAGACACTCTACAGAAAACTCAACGAATATCATGAAACGAAAGTCGCAGGAAGACCGGTATTTAAACCATCAAACGGATATGGAGATTATTTCACACCGAATCCGTTTCTCGGTTGGAATCCTCAATCCGATCCTCCGAAACCCGTGAAATTCGATAAACCGTTTGTTGTAGCGTCATATCCAAAAAAAGACGGAGGAATGAAAGCTGGAACGTTGAATCCGTTTCCCACTCACATGCCGTGTCCGTATTTAGATCCTCCGCACAATTTGAAGAAAGAAATTCTAAACGATCAAGGAAAACGATTTCTACCGAATAGTAACTTTCCGACATATTTTCCGACGAATTCCGTTTTACAACAGAATGTTAATTTGAGATGTAATAATACGAATATTGGAAATATAACTAGTGTATATTGAGAACGAATCATACGAATATTCTATAGACTAATGTTCTGATAGATTATGTAATATGCCTATACGATAGATTTAAATAAAATAATGGTCCTCAATTGTTTGTTTCTTTTGTATTTTGCATAAAAATTAGTTACGATATGTTTATTATCCATTAAAAACACGTTCATTTAAAAAAATATATAATATTAAAACAAATTAAATTTAATATCATAACTATCCCTTTCTTTTGAAACCCCTTCAATGTTTCAACCATTCAATGCGTCTCTATTTCACATCATGTGGAAATTGGATTTCTACCTGATGTGGCGAAATAAACCTGATGATCTTTTATGGGCCTTCATATTGAAAATCATTCTTGTTCCTTTTGTTAGGATCTACCCTGACCAGTACCATCTCCCCCTCCTTGAAATATCTTTCACCTCGGATCGAATTTTGATATGTTTTCAGTTTCTTCACTGTATTTCTGGAATTGATCCGGGCTTCTGCAATAATCTAACTTCTTGTTTTAGTAGGGCAACCAACTGCGGAATAGATGTTCACTTTCCGTCCCTAAACAATTTCAAAAGGTGAGAACTTTGTTGAATCTTGTGTGGTGGCATTTAAGCTAAACTCAATTCGTGGTAATAATTCATACCAATTTTTTCTATACACTTCCCTTTTAATGAAGTGGCAATCATGTCTCTTACTGTTCGAATCACCCGTTCTACCAAACCGTTTGATTGGTGTTGGTAGGGCGAGCTGAATTCTTGTTTGATTCGTAAAATTACCCAAACTGCTACTCATAAATGCGTTCTGAAATTGTCTTCACCTGCCTGTCAGGATACTTGACGGTTTCCCAAACCTATAAATCCAATTGTGCAGAATGTATTTAAATATGGCATGCTCATCCTGTTTGGAAACGACATTTAAACTCACCAATTTACTGAATTTATCTATAATGACCACCAGATATCTTTTTTAGGACGCAACTTTATCCGTGAGTGCGATGTCTACTACAATTTGATCGAGGAAATTGTTACTAATCCGGGACAATAGAGTTTCTTTCGTTCTTGTTTGATCAATTTGCATATACGACACAATCGTTAATACATTGCCGTATAGTTTCATACAGAGAGTTCCCGTAGAAATTATCCTGCATATATTTAAATATCTTTTTAATTCCAAGATGACATAGATTGACATGTATATTTTTAATAAATTCACATACGCATCCTTCGGGTACGATCGTCAACAGTTTGTTGTTTATCTCGACCATCAACAGTCAATTTGAAATTAACAGCTGTTTTCTATATTTGTACATATAACTTCCCTTAAAAACGCTTGAAAAATTTTCATTACCATCTATCAATGCATCAATCACTTCTTTTATAACTAAATCAGAACGCTGCCTTTCTTCGATCGTCTTGATTAAATCATAATTTTCTTCTAGGGAATTCAAATATTGCACACTAGACTTTTTCTCTTTAGCCTCATTATGTGTAGTTTCACCTTGTGAGCAAAGAGCTTGTTTTATACGGGATACTCCATAAGCATTGATGTGATAAATTGCATTGCTTGTTCAGATACCGTCTAGATTCACAGTATGACCCAGAAATACTAATTACCTCTGGTGGAAATGATATTTCTCGGGATTAATTTTCAGTCCCCACAAGCTCAATCGTTGGAATACTTCTCTCAGAATACAATTGCGTTCATCCAATGTTTTTTTCAGAACTCTTCAGTTCCTGGTTACAAAAAGCATTATATATTTTAACGATTTCCGACTAATCATTGAGTTATGTCGCTTTGAGACAAAAGTGGAGACTAGTTTGTAATGCAGGACCTTTTCATGTAGCGCCAAGAGTTCCTTTCTCGTCACATAGTAGCCCTTCTCGTGTGCGGTTAGATGTCTATAGATATTAGAAGCTATAACTGTCTCTTCTCCCTTCTCCATCAATTGGCTTAACACTGCACCGATTGCACTAAAACTAGCATCGGGGTTAAAAAAAAAACAAGATCTAATCTGGGATAGCCCAGAACCGGAGCATTGCAAAGAGTCAGTTTTAATTTCCTGAAACTTTCTCGGCATTCTTTTGTTCATTGTAGTTGTTTGTCACATCTCGAAATTACTGCATGGAGTGGAATTGCGATCTTGGCATAATCCTTTATGAATCGACGATAATAATTTGTAAGGCCAAGAAAGGACTTTAATTGTGTGTAACACTGTGGTTCATCCGCCTCCTCAATTTCCTTAATTTTTGCGTTGTTTGTTCAGATACCGTCTAGATTCACAGTATGACCCAGAAATATTAATTCCCTCTGGTGGAACTGACATTTTTCGGAATTAATTTTCAGTCCCCACAAGCTCAATCGTTGGAATACTTCTCTCAGAATACAACTGCGTTCATCCAATGTTTTCGCGTACACCAATATGTCGTCTAAATACACGAGAACGCCCTTGAAAATCATACCTTCTAATAAATTATGCATCAACTGCTGAAAAGTAGCCGGTGCTGTGGATGGCCCAAAAGGCATGCGATTAAAACAAAATTGCCCATATTTAGTGCTGAATCCTCGGTTAGCTCAACTTGATAATACGCTTGACCCAAATCTATTGAAGAAAACCAGTGAGCCTCAGCCAGCAATCTAATAAAATATGTGTATCTGGCATAGGAAAAGATACACTATCTGTAACAGCATTCAATTGGCGATAATCAACGCACATTCTTATCGTACCGTTTTTCTTCCACACAATAACGAGCGGAGAGTTCCATGGACTTTTACAAGGCTGTATAATCTTTGACTGCAATAGATTCTGAATCATTTCATCGATCTTACTTTCTAGATGCATTGGTTGCCGGCGGGGATGTTGACTAATCGGTCCACTTCTTGTCACGATATGATGTTAGATCTTCCGAATATTTCCTAAATCAAGCTTCGATACCATAAATATATTCCCAAATTCCTTGATAAGAAATCCAAGCGTCCTTTGTTTGTGACTCTTGCATCGGTCTAATGCTATTTTCGTCCGCTCGTCATCTGTATAGGGGTTTTTCATCAAGGTCGCATCAATATTGTTTACTTCCATAAGTTGAACTCCAAATAATTGCATTGTTTCAACACCACCAATAAACTGGGGGTGTATTTTTCTTACAAAAATCCCTTTGATATCTCTTACTTTACTATTCCATTATACCTTCAATACAGTGTTACCCATGGGTGTCTCGGTTCCCATCAAGAATATCTCGCTTAATCTAACTTCAGAATCTGACAATGTCTGTTCTTCAATCTTCCGCCAATAATCTTCGCTCATAACGGTAACCGAAGCTCCAGAATCCCATAACATGTCCAGTTGAATTCCACATATCTCCATCATACTGCACAGTCTACCATCATTTGTCCTTCGCATCAATTCAGGTTCTTTCACATTTCGATTCCCATTCCTGGTTTCTATTCCAATCCTATTGACGAAATGTAAGCAATGGGATTGTTCAGGTTTTTTTCCCATATCAACTTCGTGTGAAATTATTTCATCATCGAACTGGTTCGCTTCGTTCTGTTCTTCGTAAACGCACAATATCGATTTGGGTTTCTCAAAATTCGTGTTTCGTAACAGGTTACATTCTTTGAAACAGTAAACCGGTTTTTCACATTGTGAGGGATAATTTGGAAGGTTGTAAGTTTGTTGTTTGTATGCTGTTTAGATTTGTGACTCTCCTACTCAGATGGGATTGATATGTTTGTTGATTGATTATTTGAATCTAATGATATTAATTTTAAGTACTAATTAATTAAAGTTTTATAATTATGAATTTTAATAATATTTTTAGTAAACGATTTTAACTTATTAAATTTAATATATTTTAAAAATTAATGTTCATTTTAAAAATTACGTAATGCCTTTCATAAAATTTAAGAAATTAAAAATTAATATTAAAAAATTTCCCATTCATTGTTTTTTTTAGATTTGAATGCATAAACAAAAACTATATCAATCAAAGAAAGATGCTTACTGAGAATTGCTGTGAAGAATCTGTTTGTGTTGTCAATAAATGTTTACATTCAAATTGTGATGTTGTTAATACACATATTAAACATTTTCCTTAAGGGGACATTGAAATCTTCTGTGATCGTTTTCACCACAACAAAAACAATGTTCCGGTTGCAACCGTTCATTGTGCGGCGGGGACATGCCACGACATTTATTATAAAGCCTTCGAGTGATTTGCTTCAGCGATACCGAAGGCTGCTGTTTCAGAGATTTCTGACGATATTCCAAATCAATTGGTTTTGTTTGATTAGATTTTTTGAAATAATCGGTATTTTCAAATTCATTACTTTCATCACATCGTCTTGGAGGACTCCAATGATTGTGTTGAGGTTGTATCTTCGGGAAAGATTTCACAGCTTGTGAATAATTTTGGGTTTTTTCTGACTGCTGTATTATCTATTTTGAATTCCATTGACTTCGATTTTCGCCTTGTCAACAGAGGTTTCCCGATTTTCATAAACCTTTGCAAGCATTCTCATGTCTTCCCTTTTGATGTCCGGCTTTAACGTCAAAGAGTCCCTGAGTCCCGTACTTCTTATCCGTTTCGTTAAAAAATTCATTCAATATTTCATCACGGCTCAGCTCCGAGTCAAAAACATTTTAAAGTAGATTTCTTACTCGAATTTCAAAAGTTGCGAATTTTTATTTCTAATTTTGTTTAAGATTTGCCAGATCCACAAAACTATCCAGAATGGATTTCTTCGCCGTGAATGTTTCACGGAACCGATCTCGTGCTTCGTCCTGAGTTAAGGCATCTGTTTTTTTATCTTTCCATAATTCACCGGCTTCTTCTGAAAGTAATAAATCAAAAGCATTTACCAACGGCAAATCATTCTTCAATATCCTTCAGCCATCTTTCAGCTTCTTGTGAGTCTCTTCCATCGAACTTTCTCACATTAAAACTCAGCAATTCCTGAGCTTTCTTTGGAAGCGCCGCTAAAAGTAAATTGCGCTGCTGGCTACGCGTTATAGCGTTAATATTTTCGGCGTGGTCATCAGTTACAATAGGTTTATTATCCATTAAAAACACGCTCAGTTATAAAAATATATATTATTAAAACAAATTCAATTTAATATCATAACTAAATTGGATGCGTTTTCGTTGATGACAGTCATAGAAATTGAATGATACTTTATAGTTATAATTATTATTATAGCATACCAATACTTTGCAAGTAAATTTCAAGAGTTTTTTTTAGAACTCTCCAGTTCCTGGTTACAAAAAGCATTATATATTTTAACGATTTCCGACTAATCATTGAGTTATGTCGCTTTGAGACGAAAGTGGAGACTAGTTTGTAATTTTAAAATCCTTGGAAAACAATGGATACCGAATCGTGAGACGATTTTTCAATGACAAAGTTTAGCCTGTCTTAAAACATACGTCTTTACAAGTTTATTTTTCATATTTCATGATTAATTCCACAACTATCACACAATATACAAAAAAATTCTCTAGATTTTGGGAATGTTCTTAAGATTGAAAAATGATGGATAATGATAACAATTTTATCAAGATCGTTTCCATTGCTCAACAACTTCGATAATAGGTTATTTGGCGTGGTAACTATGATTATTGGATCATCTCAATTCATAGGCGCTCCGAAGGGCGGAAAAGGGGGCCTACACCCCCTCTGGAATAAAAAATTAAATGTGTACAAAAAACAAAAGATAAATAGCAAATTAAATTTCACAGCAGATACTACATTTTAGTTTGTATATCGGAACGATAAACCCATAAATGAGATTCGAAATCTGAGTTTCTTAGATTTAATACATCATTCATCAGTATTTTATCCTTCTGTTTCTTTGGCCCTCACTCTGGTATTGACACTTACAGCTACTACTTGTACAGTAGAAGTCATTTAAAACCTGGTTACGGTCAGCTATAGTAGAGAATAGACTGAATGACCTTTGCAAGATGAGTGTCCATTGCCATATAACAGACAAAATGCAAGAACAATATTTTATAAATGTTCTTAATCGGTTTGCGTAAGAAAAGAGATAGTTGCAATTTATTTTCACAGAATAATTTGTGGTTGTAAATAAAATACTTGAAAAAAATGCGTGTTCTGATAAATATCAATTTGAATATTTTATTTTTAATGTTGTTTATTGTGTAAGCTGTAGTTTATAATTGTGATTTATGTTTTTCTGATTTCGAAATTGATGAGAAGGATAATAAATAAGTAAATAAATTGCTATTTTTAAAAAAATTCTACCCAGTAGAAGTTTTAAAATTTGCCCCACCTAGAAAAATTCTACCAAAGAAAAGTTTTTATTTTGCACTCTCCTTGGAAGAAATCCTGCGGGTGCTTATGTCTCAATTAATTTTGAATTTTACATTTAGTTTTCAAATTTCCAAAAATGGAATTAAAAAATTTCTAATCATAATTAATATAAAAAAATTGAAAAAGTAATTTGCAATAATTATGTTAACAAAAATTTATTTCAAGTTAAAAAATTGAGACAGAAACCTAGGCGTTCCCAAAAGAAGGCAATCTGGACAGTTTCTACCACCCCCTTAGAAACACTATTAATTTATCATTTTAATTGTACTGTCTATCTCAAATAGTTTCAGAGAAAAAGTGGATTAAAAAATTTAAATTTTAAAACTAAATTTAACTAAGAACTAACTAAAAGCTATTTAATTTTAACTAAAATATATAAAAACTAAATGAACTAATTTTGAGAGTTAAATTTTTTTTCACAAAAACAAAAATTTCGAAACAAAAAAAATCGAAAATCCATAAAATAAATCAAAAACTCAAATGAAAATTTAAAATCTAAAGTCAAAGTAAAAATCTCAATTTAAAATGAAAACTTTATTGTACATGTTAAATTGAAATGGTGTATAATTTTTCATGTAAAAAAATGATGGCACACATTAATAATATAGATTTGTGCCTAATATTATATTTGTCAAATTTTCTCGTATCAAATTGTCATTGAACCTGTGAGTTAGGAAATGTTGATGTGTGCGAAGAGTAAGATGATGAAGAGACTTATGACATAATTAACCTATGAGATAATGACTGAGAATATGATGAGAGTTGTAGTGTTTGATGTGTATGTTGAGTATGCTTGTGAATTCACAAATTGGAAAGCTTCAGAAGTCGTGTAATAGTATTGTTACATATTTCTCCAGATGACGTGATACAATAACTATAAATGGACGGGGTTGTGTGTTTTGAAATACAAATTGTAATATCGTTGAATTATTTAATTATTGATTATAGCGACAGAACTAATAGAACCATTGAAAACTTTAAAGATAAAACCTTTAGAAAAAACTGTGAATTACTGCAGAAAATTAATTACAATTCCAATTTTCTTAATTTTTTTTCGCTTTTTAAAGTCTTAACCAAACCTCAATGAATAGTGTTAAAGTGATTCCAGATCTCATTTTCTTAATTTAAAATCTTCAAAATTTCATACCGATCGAAAAAAATTAACCAAAAATATTGTAATTATAAAATTAATCCAATCAGTTCAAATTCTTACACCTTGTTTGAACCTTTTCATGGAGAATCGGAAAGAATTTTATCATATGATTCTAAAGAAATAATCCAAAAAGAGTATTACTATTTGGAAAAGAATCGAATGCCTCGTGGTACACATATATTGACCCTCATTTCGTTGGTGGAATTTTTAGATTAGCTCCTCCTTTGTTTTCATAGGTATTTGTAATTCTTGGGAAAAGATCAGGCTTTTCTATTTCAATATTTTATGCTTTGTTGACAGATAAACCCAAAGAATCGTATTGTAAAGTTTTTCGATTTATTTTTCTACATACTCTGATTTACGTTCAAATTCGATCAGTTGCGATTTTCAAAAAACTATTTTGCATGCAATTTATTCCATCTACCCAAAGTGATGGACGAACGGAAAGAGAAACCAAATAGAAGACTTTAGACAATAGAATTCCTACTATTGTGTCAGGGTATTGAAACAGAGATTGAATGGAATATCTGCGAGGGATTGCGTCGAATTTATCGTTAAATTAAGTTCCTCTATTTTAATGATTAATAAAAATTAATATCTGTCTTTATTTTGTTGGGATTCTGTAAATTAAAAAAAAATAAAATATATAAAATTAGTGTACCTGCTGTCCTAAATAAAAATAAATTAAAAAATAAATAAATAAATAAAATAAATAAATTAAATAAACAGGACGCATAATCCCATTTTAACCTTCCCTTTGTTTGAGCACGTTGCTCAGGGATGCGAGGCGGTTAATTGGGATAATAACAATAAAGAAATATATAGGTATATAAATCTTAATAAATAATTATTATTTATTATTATTATTAATTTAATCTATATTATTAATTTTATCTTTATT